>VWZD01012966.1:521903-702904 GCA_013396695.1 Sakesphorus luctuosus
GGGGGCTCCGCCGCGCCCGGGGCTCTGCGGGGCGGGCGCGCACCCAGCCGCGGGGGGCATCGCCGGGCACCGGCACCCGGGGGCCGGGCCGTTCTCTGCGCGCTCCGGCAGCCCCGGGAGCGGCCGCGCGCAGCGGGAAGTGCCGCTCCGCTCCTGCCGGTAACGCCACCAGTGCAGGCCCCGAGGAGGCCGCGGGGCCTGGAGCAGCCCAGCCCGTGGGCCCCGCTGTCCCCCGGCTGCCAGCGCTTGGGGGCTCAAGATAACTCTTTGTAGGAAAAGAACAAGCGTTCACCGATCGTTCCAGTTACCTGGTTTACCCTCACGGTGCTACAAGCACTTGTATGGGCAGAGGAAAAGGGAGCAGTTAACAGTGGTAAAGCGGTGGAAGCTTGCAGTGTTTACTCTGCTGAAGGCAGAGGTACTTGCTGCACGACAAGGTGCGGCCGCGGTCAAACCCTGTTGCATATGTCACTGTAAGAAAGTTTGCTCTTCAGGAGAGGCTGTAATCTGAATGTATGATGAGAGCCAATTAGGGTGAGCAGGTGGGTGGAAGATGCAGAGCAATGAGATAATTTGGATCATTGCGGTACGTGGTGATTGCAGTTCAGCAGCTGTTTCAGTTCTAGCAGGAAGTGTGACAAAAATGTTTCAGAGGAATTTTGAGTGGGGAAAAGGATGCCAGTTTGGTTTTCCAGTAATAGTAGCGTGATCCTCTGTGTCCTTTAGGGTACTTCTGGCTGTGTGCAAAGGGAGACTTTGCACATGGGCAGGGTATGTACAGTGTAAAAATGTTAAACAGTTACTGACTGGCTTGCACCAAAGGAACAGCGAGGCTTTAATGAGCTGCTGGGCTAAGCATTCATCTGCTCAGCCGCCCTGGTAACACACCAGGCAGCCATGCAGGCATCCCCCAGGAGGGGAAGGGTCAGCCTCAGCCACCCAGAGTTGCTGAGTTACTGTATTCTGGCTTCCTAGTTAGTTTGTTTTTTTTAATTTGTTTTTTAAGAACGTACACCTTTTAAAATTTATATTTTAACTCCTGAGTACTTGTGCTGCTAATGGTCTGTATCTCAAAAATGTTACCCACTCCGCAGCTCTGCCTTTCTTATCTTGGCGTGACTTTACTGTGCAGCCTCTTAGAACTTAGCAGCTACCTCAGGAGTCAGAGGCAAGGTCATGTAGCTGCACTGTATTCAGCATGGGCCTTGGATCCACACTGCCAGCTGAATCCATGGGAAAAGAGCAGGGGAAGGTTTCAGGGAGAGTGTTTTTCTTCAGAAGGAAGGCATCTGAAAAGGCCTGCAAGTGGCATGAGCTTTTAGGTGGGAGTGCAAAGGCAGCGCAGAATATTTCATGCTAAACTATGTGGGATGGATTCTAAAGGGCTTGAAAAGTGAAAACGCAAAGAGACTTTCTGATATGAGAGAGCTGGGCATTGTAGCCGTGTATACAGAGAGAAAACGTGGTGAAATCAGAAGATTAATTTGGAAGAATGGTGTGAACAGATGCTGGTGGAAGCATGCAACACTTGTCTGGATGGACTTGACAGGAAGAAGCGTTAACCAGTTGGTGGTGTGAAATTAATGGATTGGGTGTTATTTCAACTGAACAGATAGAAATGAAGTGCTGTAATGGATGAAATGTTAAAAATACAGCTTGAATGTCCTGTTTTATTACTACTAAAGCAGGTGTAATAGGAGGTTGTCTGTGGCTGTATCTGCATTAGGAGTCTGCTTTTCCTGTTTTTCAAGGGGGCAAAACCAGGTCAATAGTGGTGTAACTTTAGACTGTACTACATAGAAGCACATACACTGCTCTGCTCTAAGCGGGATGGAAGGACTTTCCAGTAGAAATATATACACTGTGACTGTGCTGGAGGTTGTTGCTTGGTACTGCAGGAGAAGGAGTAGGTCTGCGTGGGTTTTTGTCATCAGAACACCCTCAGAATGTGTTTCTCATTATATACTGCCTGAAGGCACCTGGGAATTTTGCCACATGGATCTAAGGCTTGTATGCTGTGTTACTTTTTCCCTTGTTGGTGGGTTGAGCACGTCACAGTTGTAAAGGAAAGCACAGTCTAAGCAGTTTTCATTGCAATGGACAATACACAAATGAAGTTGTAAAGAATGGATGTAATATAAAAGCAGTGTGGATGTACTAGCACAAACTCTTTAACTGCCAACGCAGGAGTTGAAGAGTTTGTGGAGAATAAGCTGCAAAAAGGCTTATAGCTGAAATTTGACCATGATGGTTGTTAAAGCCTTGACCAAATCTAGCCCAGTGTGTTCTTCCTCTCTCTGTTTTCACTTGTGGTCTGCCAGGCTGCTGCTGGGTGTTCTGGGAGTTTTAATACCAGAGCTTGAACTGGGTCCAGGCACACTGTGCATCAGGATTCATAAACTCTTGTGCTGGGTGCAGGTTGTCCGTTGCTTCCAGTGATGGATGAGTGCTAGAACCTGTGTTTTGAGTGCCTGTTGCTCATGTCTTGTATTTACTGTGCAGATTTATCACATGGATTAAGTGCAAGCTTTTGCTGGTACTTCAGTAAAGAATTTATTGAGTACTTGGCTTATAACACATTGCTTTAGAAAGCATATGTTAACTTTTAGGCAGGGGTTTATCCCAGCCTCATGCATGATTGAGGTGGTTTTTGAATAACTTTATACTTGAGTGATGTACCTGCAGAACACCTTGAAAAGCAAAGCATGATCACACTGACTCCCAGGTGCGTACAGTCAGGGAGGGAGAAGGCAATCTAGCCTTGAAATATTTGAACAAGTGAGTCCAATCTTAGTAGCTCTGACACGTCAAGGTATATTGGATTCTAAAAGGAAAAATATCTCAGTTCTTATTTAGAGTATTTTAAAGTATTGATTGAGGTTCAGGGCTTTGACAGGGACAAACTAATACAGTCTGCATCGTTTGCACAACGTTTTTCAGATAGGGTTTGCCAAGTAAGTCAGTATGTAAGAATACCATTTTATGTCATCAGTATTCTTTTTGTCTAGCCAAGAAGTGTTATAGTACATTTTTTGGGGAATTGACACTAAAAAAATACATTTACTCATCTTTGATTGTATGTGGAGACTGTGCATTTGTAATCTCGAAATCTTCCAGGTTTGTTAGCCAAGGCAATTGAATGCAAAGTGCTGTGTTTGGTGGGCTCCATGCAAGATTACACGTTACAAGTTTTTGTTCCTGATATCATTATAGTGTAGATGTGCATTGGTATTATCCTTTCTGCAGTATTTTTGCTGTCAAAAGATGGTCTGTGGAATACTAGTGAGTCTGTACAGGAGCTGAGTGTTCATGTGGAGCATCCACTGTTCTCAATGTGCACAAATTGAGTAAATCTGAGACTCAAAATGTCAGGTTCATTTTTCCTATGGCTACTCTAAGGAAAAGCAAACAGAACTGCATTCATTGGAATGTCATGTGTTTGGTTGGAATCTGTTGTGAGTTCTGGAATGAAAAGAGAAAGGAGGTGGATGGTTGGATGTGCTCATCTGTTCCTGTCTTGATCAGCTGATCTTGGGGTTAATGAGAGATAAAGCAAGAGTCTCCCTGAACTTCTGTCTGCCACTGCTTTTATCTTCTTGCCTTTGAGCTGCCAAGACTCGTGCTCTGCTGAGTTTTCTTTTAGTTCCAGATGAAGCATCTTGGCTCTTCTGCTGCACAGCAAAGTACTTGTTGTTTTGAAAATCCCCATGAGTGTGCTTCTCTTGGCCCTGAGGGGTAGTTCTCCTGTGCAGTCAGTGAATACAGCAGGATTCACTTAGCAGTATGTGTTAATGGTAATGACCTATTGACAGAATAAATTATCCATTTGAACCTAAAATGTGGAAAATGCACTGATGCTTTTTAAATGTGAGGTTTAAAGGAAAACTCTTAACTGTATTCGGTGTCATCATTTTAATAAGCTGTCACAGCATTCTGATAATTTGACACCTCTACAACTTATTTATAAATGTTTTGTGCATTTAACTGTTGTTTTCTGCAGCTGCCTGGAAGGTCTCCATTAGCAAAATGCAATTTTCTGTTTGTCTTTATGACATCTAGAAAATGTAATTGCATAAAGTGAAAAGAAAAAGCCATTTGTACGGCCTGATCATCATAGGTCATGAAACAAGCACAGCATAATAAAGTGTTGGCATGAAAGGCGACTTTTCTTTCCTTGCTCCTCCATATGCTCATCTGTAGAAGAGCAAATTAAAAGCAAGAACATTATTTAATCCTTGCCTCTAGCAGTTGTCTTTGTATGTGCTCTGTGCAGCTTTGGTTGAAAGAATATGAATCCCAAGTCCTGACAGACTAGAATTTTCTCATGGTCATACAATCCCTCTGATGCTCTCTTAGCATCAAGCCTTTGTGTCCTGAGGGATTTAGATTTTCCTGTCTTTCTGGAAATGTAGGAGAAGGGTTAAAACACAGCTCTGAAAGTCCAGGGACTAAGCAGAGCATATTGATCCCCTCCCATGCACGTACACATTTGATGTGAGAACGCTGACCTAGAAGCACTGAGAGTTAGTTTATTAGTTTTGACATTGGGATTCATTAGCTGTAATTCAATTAGAAGCACACTGATGGATGTGTTTGTATGCTGGGGCTGGCAGCTGCTCTAGGTTCAGAAACTTAGAATTCTAGTAGGAAAATGGTTTTGTGCAATCTTGGGTATATGTATTGCTAGGCTAAAAGTGACATCGCTCTTGATTTGGTTTTTAATAGGTTTCTTCCTGTTTCCAATTATGTTTCTAATTAGAATAATGTCTTATTTCCCATGACAGTTTAAAAATAATGCAAAGTCTGTAAAAGAGAAGCTATCAAGATGATTGAAAAATGTTTTCGTTTGTTAGTTGGAAACCTTTTTCCATTTTAATTGGATACATAGACCTACTGGGCTACAGGAATAATTTCGGTGTTTACAGAAGGTTGTGGTGCAGTAGTTGCTAAGCTTTCTTCTGTCAGTGTATCTCAGGTTTGTTTCCATTCTCACCCCAGCACACCAGTTCTTAACCAGCCATCTGTGCATATTCCCTTTCTAGTGGGAAGACAGAACACCTCGCTGCCTTTCTATGTAGGTGTTGGCTTTTCAGGTGTGAGATCTGCTGCTCTCTGTCCTACTCTCTCCCATCCATGCAAAACAACTTCTCTTCAAACCTGAGGTAGGGTCTTTTGCAGCAGCATTGTTTCTCCTCAAAATGTTTTTCTGCCACTTAGGACCAAGATTTATGCCTCAAGGGAGGCATGTTTGAATAAATGACTCTGGGGGCCTGAGAGACCCAGCTGAGAACAGTTGTAGCTTAAGTCAAATAAAAGCTGTCTGCAGTGGAAAGAATGTAAAAGAGACCTGGAACTGGTATTCAGTAATTGCTGGAACTTAGTCTTTGAGGGAAAGATAGATCTAAACCTGCTGTGGTTGTGGATGGGGTTCAGACAGTCTGGAATTGAGGCTACATCCAAAGCTGTCTCCTTGCTGCCAGCTCAGAAAGCCCTGGGGTCTTAGATGCTGACAGCAGTGAACTTACCTCTCTATGCATAATTTATCATCATGGCTGAGTGCAACTACCACAAGAGCCTGCCCATGTTTTTTTGGAGCACAACTGAAGTCAAGCCTCTGTGTGTGGTTTGCTGCTGCCATGTGTGTAATTACCTTTGGAGGTACGGGAGAAAGGTGAGGAGCTCAGGGGTATGAGGAGGGATGGATGGCATTCCCTTCCTGCTGAGTAACTCTGACATGCTGCAGTGATAGAGGAGGTTAGGGCTATGCCAAAGCTGTGATGCTTGCCAGGAAAATCTGTGATTACAGATAAATATATTTGCAAGGTCCAAGTGGTGCTGTGCTTTGTAGCATCAGACACAAGGTTGAGAATACATGGCAAGTCATGTGTTCAGCCCCTGGAGTGGCTTATCTGTCATAGAAGGCTTGGCACCACAGCTATGGCTGTTACTTTGTGTAATGGCTCATTTGGTAACAATGATACTTCCTTTTTCCTTTTTTTTTTTTAATAGTATAACCAGTAAGACACCAATTAATGACAGTAAAACCTCTTCCTGTTTTTAGAAAACCGTTTGCTGTTGAGTGATTGTGGAATTCATCTGGTTTTAAAAAAAAATCTCTTCAAAGCTTCTCCTCTGTGTTTTTCCATCCTTTTCCTAAAGTGAACCATGTGGGATGCTTTAGAGGCTGGGATTCCTCTCTGACTTGATTTGCAGAGCAGCTGGCACAGATGAGATGCCAAGATGCAGAGGTAGGGATGAACAAGGGTGGCAGGAGTGCGTTAGGGAGGCTTTTCTAGTGTTGGATGCCACCTCAGTGCAAAAGAAGAATTTGAAGTGCTTTGGTAGGCAGCAAATTAAACAAATAAGAGAAGACTTTTCCAAACAGATTCAGGAGCTTTTTGTTACCAAATGCCCTTGAGGCTTGACCAGCATCAAAAAGGACTGGGTATCCTTTTGATGCTGTGCTGCTTTAAAGATAAACAGGCAGGAGAAGTGAACCCAACACAAAAGAGATTATAAGTCAGAGTTACAATTTAATAAAAATATTACAATGAATGCAATGATACAAAGAGAAATTGGTTTTGTCCCACAAAACCCAGAAGTATAACCCAGCCCCCTGGGGCACAAATAGAATGGTGTTTGCTACCTCCTGTACTGGGACCCAGGTGGTTCCCCTGAGTCGAAAGTAAAAGGAAGTGAAAAAACCTGTTGGTGCAGATGATGGTTGCAGTCTGGTCGAGAGTGGTGGTCTCCTCCTGTCAAGGTTCTGGGCCTCCTCTGGATTCAACGAGTGGTTCCAGAAGTCCCCAAAGCCCAAGATTATACACCCTCAGGTCCAGGTGGGAACGCCCAGTACCTCCCCCAGGGCAAGGGGTTCCACAATGAGTGATCTGTGAGTCATGGGGTATTTTTGGAATCATTGATGGCCCATTAGCAGACATGACCCCTCAGGCTGGGTGTGAAGGTGCCAACAAGTTCCTGCAGGGAAGTTTACACAGCTTGTGTCTCACAGGCTTCTTTAACACCCAGCTTTACACCCTGAGGGGTCAGGTGTGCCCTGGGCAGCAGCTGCAAATGGTCCATTGTTGGCAGTTCATGAGAAATGGCACAGAGGGTTTAGAATACGCAGCTTTGGTCACACACACACAGAGTGATAAATTGGTCCCGGCTTGCTGAACTGGGACAGATATCAAGTATCAAAATTCCTCCAAAGAGATTAAAAAATACTTAATTTTCTACATGTAAACTGCATTGGTCTGGATCTTGAGTCAATTTCTAGCAGAGAAGAATTAAGAAAATTTATCCATGAGGAGCTTATTCTATTTCTACCTCTGTGTGGACTTTTGCATGTCTTTGAAATGGGATATAGGACTAGATGGGTCCTTTGATCTGATTTCTTATCTGGTATAGTTATAAAGCCCTTACATGCAGCTTGTGAGAGATTGTTAGTATTTCAGTGTAGTGAAAAAGTCTTTCATGGTTGTGGCAAGCCAGATATGCCTTGAAGAAAAGTTCAAATTTTCTGAGCCCCTTTTGTCTGTTCTTACCTTCAGGGTATACAGCATGGCCCAAATGGAGAAGAAAGGTGGGCTACTCCGGAAATCTTCAGCTTCCAAGAAGCCATTGAAAGAGAAAGTTGTGTTGATGTATGATGAGATTTTCACGGTAAGGAGTTCAGCATCTCTTCTTTTAAAGTGTTGTGTTAAATTTACTTGGTTTAGTTTATGCTGAGGGTTCTTTACAGGGAATCTTTTTCGCAAGATAAGGCATGCACAGTGTAGGCACATGCTTCAGGCTCTCCTGCTGTCATGCAGAGCTCTGTATTCTGCTCTCTTCCTTAATGCTATCTTGTCCTGTTGTTTACCAGAACCATTTGTGTTCTATGGGAAGCCATGACTTTGCCAGTATTTCTCAAAAAACACTTCAGAACACAAACAGAGGCATCACAACTGAGCTCTACTTCCGTTGGTGCTTTCTGTTTCTGGGAATCTGTGTAGCCAGGGTTCTGCACTGTGAGACCTCTTGGTCGTCCAGTGGGGTGATGTTGACTCTGAGCTACTCTTGATAATTATTTTCCTTAAATTCTGGCTGAATGATTTCTTCTTATTTGCCTTGATGGCTGTTCCTTTTCCTTTCAGACAGAGGACCCCAGTAAATGCAACCCTAGGTTTTGGGAGGAGCTGTTTCTCATGAAGGTAACAGAATTCGAACATCCTCTGATTTGCTGCTGCTGATCTGCCAGTGGCAGACTGTCAGTGCAAGGACTTGTGTTTCTAAGATGTCTGTAAGAGTGTAACATGCACAAACTGCTTCTTAATCTGACAGGTCAACTTGGAGTATCTGGAAGGCAAGCTGGAGGCTCTGGATGGGGAAGAGTTAATGAAGATAAAAGATAACATCAACTGCTTGTTTCAGCACTGCATCCAGGCCCTGGGTGAGGAGCACCCAATCAGAGTGGTCAATGCATTACAGGTACTGCTGGGAGGCAGGGAATGTTCTCTTTTGCTTCTGATGAGGCAATATATTTGCTGCTGGTATCAAACACCTTGTGCTCATTTCCTTGCTTGTGAAAAGTGATGTCTACACAGCAGTTGCTACTTACTGCCTGTGGAGGTTACAACATTCATAATCTCTGCTTACCCTTTGCAGAGCAGTAGCTTGTTTCAGAATTCAAGAGGATCTGATGATAGAGGAGGAAGCTTACAGCAAGGAAGAGACGTGGGGGCATGTTCACACTGCAGGCTGTCAGTTTGGAGTCTCAAGAGTACTTAAGTTGTGTAGCTTTGTGTTCTACTTTCCCCTGTTCTCCCTCATTTCAGCTGCATTTTTTAATTTGTGTATGGGTCAAAAAAGAAATAAACCTCTGGAGAAGTTAGTGTGAAATCTATACAGGAAACCATCCCAGCTGGACACTTCCTGTATGTTTGATGTTTGAGGTTTGATGTTAGTGGTTCACAAGTGGTTTCTTACAGTTTGGTGAATGCATTTGCTTTTCCTCAGCTGTAGGAGTACAGGATATGAATTTCAGGTTTGAAGAAGTTGGCTGTAGAAGACATTGGACAGGCAGTGAGCTGGGAAAAGTTCATTTAAAACAGAATTATTTATGCCTCTGATGTAGAATCTTTCATTGTTTTGTTATTGTTTTTAGAATTAGTTTGAAAGGTTGCTATTAAATATTGTAGTTACAGCTACACGGACAGCTTAGCCCAGCCCTGAATTCCCAAACTTTTATCCAGACTCTTGGATAAAGTTAGAGCAGGGCTCAAGTCTAGAACTGTGCTGTGTGCATTTAAATAGGAACCAGGTAACATGTCCTGAGCTTGACTTAGGAGAGTGTTCCCTTAATCAGACTGTGTTGATGTGGAAAGTGATCTTGAAGCCAAAACTTATTAAACAATCATTTCTTGAGAATCATCTTGTGACCAAGGGTTTATTTAGCCCAGTATCCTGTTTATCACAGTAATGAAGGAAAGGATGTCTACCTTACCCTTTTGCTTCTGTGTAGTTCCAGAGGTCTGTTAATTCCTTCAGGTGTGCTTGTCTCCAGCTCTACCTCTTTGAAACTAATTACTTCTCACAGGTGAATTTAAGCTGGGATCTAAAACTGCAGTGGCTGTATTCCTGCTCATTCCCTTCTTCACAGTACTGTCACCACAGACATTTCCTTCTCTTGGGGTATATTAGTCATTTGCTGTCCGTAAATTTTGCAGGATATATGTTGGAAGCATAATGTGTTACCTCTGTGTTGCCAGTTATCAGTAATCCAGAGTCTGCAACAAGAAATGTGAAGGAGGGAGCTAGGAAGATTTAAGCTGCCTAATAGCCTTGGAGACATTTTTTTAATGTGTTTGTTTGCTTTTTTGTTGTTGACAGAGACAGTTTACTGGTCAGACTTGGTATAGCACTGTAGTAAGCTGACAGAAATTTGTACTCAGAGAGGAAAAATATGAACAAATATGTTGTTCTCCCATTTTTTTGAGTCTTCAGCATCCAAGATCCTCCTTAGAAACAAGAGAGGTGTAGGAGAGGTCAGGCAAAATGTATGGCTTCCAGGCTGGTGGTATTAATTTCAATATCTGTGCTTTCCCAGTGCCAGGAGAGGGTCTTGCAGCGGGTTTTGCTGTCAATTGGAGCTGTTGTTTTACATCTCACCTTCTGTTTTTTCCCCTTGCAGACTTTGTGTGCATTAATTCGAGGTGTCCACCAGAAGAACAAATCGACTTCTGGATTTGACATCATCAACATGCTTGTGGGTTTTGATAAGGCAGAGCTATGTATGAAGGTGAGGCCCTGGCAATGTAGAGGAACAGTTTGCACAGCAGTTGTGTTGCAAGGGCAATGATTTGTAAACAGGTGTGTCTACCAAGGTGCAGCTTTGGGGGAAATATTCCAGCCACTTACTGAAACCAGCTGTCCTGAAGTTCTTTACCTGCTAGTGGCGCTGGCAGGTACATGTGATGATTAACTAGCAGATAATGACATTGTAATATAGCAGAACAAATACTCTTTTCCTTTAGTTTCGCGCTGTGCAGTCACTGTGATTAAGAAATCTTAAACCCCGAAAAGGCTGTCACAGGCCATTAGTACCTCATACCTTGTCCTTAGTTTTTATCTGATAGTCATATCCCATGTTCTCACATTCCATCAGCGTATATCCTGCTTTAAACTTATTTGGTGCTCTTCAGTGTAAAGGTAGTGAGACTGGGAAATTACAAAGTAATCAGTGATAAAGCTGAATTCTTGTTCTATCTTTCATCTCGCTACAACAGTGGCAGTTTTTATTCTTTATACAAATTGTAGCACATTTGCAGAAAATATTGAGTAGTAATTTACCAATCAGAACTACATTTTTCCATTAAGAATAATTGTATTACCTGTAACTTAGTATTTAGAAAACAATTTTTATGAGTATCTGTAAACCAGTTATATAGTATCTTTTTAATAATAACTTATATATGTACTGTTAATAGGAGGTGTTCTGCTTACAAAAAATCCTTCTTAGTCCTAGAAGTAAAATGGAATATAGAAAAAATAAAACAGTGATATTCCTGTCTTGCAAACAAAAAGGAAAATCGTATTTTGTAGAGCTCAGGATTACTTTGTGAATAAAATAATTTGTTCTATGTATTCAAAAATCTCTCATGCATCTAGAGAAAACTCATGGAAAATTATCATAATGTTATGCCTGTAGTCATTAAAATGTAGTTAGCACAAAACAGTGTTGAGAAGCAATAGTGTGAATATGGCCTGTGTAGTAGTAATGGCTCAATTATCAGTTATGCAATAACGTGGCTTTATATTGGTGCCCTTGTATTAAAATCTTCCAAAAAGCTTTTTATAAAAAATATTTCAAATAATTAAAAATATTACTTGTAAGTAATGTGACTTGTTCTTTAGAATCTGATGGAGAGCTTGGACTCACTGCTCTGTGCAGAAGGTTCTGAAAGCCTCAAAAGCTTATGTCTGAAGCTACTTCTCTGCTTGGTGACTGTAAGTAAATACCAACTGTATAATAACTAAGGGCTTATATGGACCATGTCTTGAGGGATGGAACTGTCTGAAAACTTCACCAGTGCTGCAGTGTGAAGCTTAAGAAGGGGAAAGAAGTTGGAAATGAGAACAAGGATCAGTTCAGAAAATGCATCATAACTCTACCCATGATGCCAGTGCAGACTAGCAGACTGTTTTCATCCCATAAGATAGGTGCCAGCTGAGGCAAAAAGGGAGACGCAGGAGGAAGTGACAGCTGGATTCACAGGTGTGGGGGTTTTTTAGGGAAAAAGCTATTTAAGACATTTTGGATAAATGGAAAGGAAGGGAGAAGTGTTGAGGAAAGATAGGAAGTGTAGAGTAGACAAGAGTGGTGAGGATGTGAAGAATGAGTAAGTTGTAATGGCCACTCATCAACTCTTGGAGCTGGTCAACTGTGAACTGTTTTGACTGTGATAAGAGATAAATTGAGTGTGTGGGAGATTTTCACTGCTCTCTTTGTGAGGGCGAAGTTCTCAGTGGAGCATGTGTGCCCTGTTTTTCATTTACTGCATCCTGGGTAGAGTGTGCAGCAGTTGATGGCTGTTGTCATGCAGCTGTGTAAGATACCAGTGTGTGGAGGAAAGGGGGAGCTCTTAGTGCATGGTTTGTGTTTCTTGCAACAGAGAGGGGTGGGAGGCAGGACAGGTTTCTCTTCCGTCATGTCTGGTTTGCTGCTAGTCACACCTTGACTTGCTGACTAAGTAGGAGATTCTGGATAAATGTGTCCATCAGGGAGTAGAACTCTTCTGTTCCCAGTGTGTGCCAGAGGTAGGTACAGCATCAGTGTAGGCTTCGGGTGAAATTTTAAAACTTGTGCTTGTACTCAGGTGACGGATAACATTAGCCAGAACACCATCCTGGAGTATGTGATGATTAACAGCATATTTGAAGCTATTTTACAGGTAAGGGTTCTTCCTTCTCCTTCAGGGGCTCTTCCTCCATAGTGAGAGCTTTCAGTGATGTATTTACTTTTCAGCTTTTTCAGTGCAGCATAGTTCACTGGCAGTGTTGTTGCTTTGATTCATAGCTCAGTCATGAATTATATTGTGTTTAATGCTGTCTCCTTTGTACTCTAGTCTGCTGTTTTTAGTCACTATTGAGTATTTAAAGTATTTTCACTTGAGACATTTCTGCACAGGGAGAAACTGAACAGATTTCTGGGCTGGTTTCACAGAGAATTCCTATATTGGAGAAACTTTTTTTCAAAAGGCAGTGGGGCTATATGGAGGTTTTTTCTGCTCTTTGATAAATTATAGTTTTTGGAAGTGGAAGTCAGCTTGGGGAAACCCAGAAAACTTGCACAGGTAATGTTGGTGAGTCACTGAGATACTGTCCAGTGCTGTTAAGATATATATGCCCTGAAAGCCTATGTGCATTCTTTCTGTGATAAGTAACCTTCTCTGTGTGCACAACTTCCTGGAGATGCTGACACTCCCATGACCTTAAATACCCTCTTTCAGACAGGTCATAATTTGCTCTTATATGTACATTTCATGAGTATGCACTTTCTGAGTGTTGCTGCAAGCTTCCTGAAGCAGGCGTGAACAGACCAGTGTGATTGTTTATTCCAGATCCTGTCCAGCCCACTGAGTCGCAGGGAACATGGCTATGATGCTGTTGTCCTTCTGGCCTTGCTGGTCAACTACAGAAAGTATGAGGTAGGTGTTCTTCTGGATGGCAGAAACATGACCTCTCTCGATTAATTTACACTGAACTATTAAGGCTGCACACAGTACAGTTTCTAGTACTGCACGTTGTAACATTTATCAGGCCATCAGCCTGATGGAGCTGCAGAAGCTTTGCAAGACAGCCCTGTTATGCTGTGTCTGTCTCTGATGTATGTGTATAATCAAATGTGGATGATATTCCTACAGCTTGTTTTGTGCCAGCATGAAAGAAGCTACCTAGGGAATTTACATTTCCTTCTTTGAAATATTCTGAGGCGGGTCCTTTTGGAAGAGTTACTGTTGTGCCAAACTGCGTGTTTGCGTGTGCGTGTGCAGTTATACATAGTCTTCAAAGTCAAATGAGCTGTCTGTCATCTTGGGCTTCAGACTGAATTTGTGATTTAGAACCTGACTAGAAGAGCACAAAGCACAGAAGAGATGGTGAAGCTGTGACCAAAGAATGAACTGAAACATCACAGCTAGTATTTCCAAGAGTAGTCTCTGTCTCTTGATGGATTTCGCTTTGAGGAACTTAATTCATATTCCTTTTTAAAAACCAGTTGTACTACTTTGTGGTTTATTCCCATATTTTTTGTTATTCACTACCTTGAGAAAGGAACATTTTGCATGTCAGAAAAACACCTCATGTTGGCTTTTCTTTACATGAGACATGATGCTTTAATAATCAGGGTGTTTTTTTCATAAGTTGGAATACCTTAATGTACTTAGGCAACAAATGGGAAGGTTCTGGAATACCCCTTCTTCAATAGAATTACAAGGAGGGAGCAGACTCCAAAACCTACCTGATTTTATAATAGATCTTGTTTTGAATAATGAATAGACCTAGTGAATATGCAAAGACCCCTTCCTAGTGTTTTAAAGGATGGCTGATACAACAGTGAGTTAAAACATAACATCAGGTAGTGACTGTTAAATACTGATTCTTTGATAACATCTAGGCAGACTTTTATTTGCCTTGTGTTCAATCTGCTAGAATTGCACATTGTGTCTTCGTTAGGCAGAGGAAAGAAATCAGTTAAAATATGGGGTTTTCCCTTTGTGTGTGTGTCTGGCAGTGTGTAGTGTATCCAACAGCCCTTCCTGTCTGGTTACAAGCACTTGCCTCTCCCTGACATAGGCAACTACAGGTGCTGAAGAAACACAACACTGGAGAGTCAGAAAGTTCATGGGGCTATTTTTTTAATTAAAAAAGTGTCTTGCACCACTGAGATTATTTTAAATGAATCTCTTTAATAAAAAGAGTAATTATTCAAGCTCCAATTCCTGCAAAATGACCTATGGAATCATCTCTAATGAGTGTTCAGGGAAAGGTCTTGCAAGGGGTGGTTGAATGGACTCTGGCCTTCACTTGTGCTACAGACTTAAAGGTACGTTAAGCACCCAAGCAGGGATTGTACATGGTTAGCTTGGGTTTTTTCCACTTTGTTTACCTACCTAAAAAAAATTACTTCCCATAGGTTTGTATTGGAGGTGAGGATGTGTTTGGGGGCATGGAGGAGACCTCCCTCCCTCTGCCAGACTCGTGCCCTTTCCCATATCATCCTTTCTATGGCATGTCTCACCAGGGGATTGCTTTAAAATTATCTAATAATGCTTTCCCTGCAGCTTTATTTCTGTGACATTGTTGGCACATACTGATGGATAGTTCCTGGAGGACATCTTGAGTATTCCCAGATTCCAGGGGTTTGTGTCTGTATGTCATGACTGACAAGAAGACTTTAATGCTATTTTTTTTGTTACCTGATGGCAGTGAGGAAAAGATCTGTGCTGTCGGAAGAGATCAGAATCATATTTTTGAGTTCTTTCTGCTGACAGGTGGAGGCAGAAACTATTTCTAAATTTGTGCAACTGCTTCACTGATGAAATTTAAAGCTTTTAAAATGCTTATTAACCACTCTTCAAGGCTGCTGCATGTCTCTGCATGTTTTGGGGTGGAAGGCATAATTCTGACTTTTCAGACTTTTGCTATGATTCCTGGTGAGAGAGAAACTGAACTCTGAAACAGCAGGATTAGAGCTGTTAGAGGGAAGCAGGCAAAGAGTGTGGGGTATGGAGTGTGTTTGGGAGTGCTTGTACAACTTGCAGGTTGCTGATGTTCATTGTAGATGTGCAGGGTAGTGCCCATGGACAGTAAGTGGGACTGTGAGGAGTTGTTCCTAGGCTGGAGATGGCAACAAACCCACTCTCCCTCTCACCTCTGATAGGACCAAGTGTGTGACTGGTTGTCAGGGCAGCCTGGTGGCACTGGTCCATGAGGTATCTCCCAGTTTGCTTATTCCCACATCTATGAATTTGGATAACCCTGCAACCTCTAATCCAGGATAGCTGGGGGCCATTGCCTGGAAAAGCCTGATTGCTTTTATTGGTCGTGAGTCAGTCTGGCTTCTTCTGTGCATGAGCTGTCCTGTAGGGAGTTTCTTCCTGTTGAATGACTGAAATCAGCAAAGCTACAGTATATTTACGAGGATGGATTTCAATCCATATTTAATTATGACTTTGTGAAGTTTACTTCTGCTTCACTGATGCTGGCTGACCAAATTTAATTTCTGAAGGGGAGCATGGTTGTACAGAGAGGACCACATATTGTTACTCCATAGGAGTCTTTACTCCAGCCTCAAGGAAATGCCTTTGCATGGTTTGTGCACAGCTGAGTTCTGTGTGAGTTTTCTGAGGCAGCAGTAGGGCTCTGTGCTGCTGGAGGCAGCTGACAGGCTGGCTGAGCTTTGTACTGTTGTGATCAGTTTCTTTTCTGGTTCAAAGAAAAAGACTGATCCTCTCAAAGCACCAAATAGTTGAGGGTGGTGTTTTCTGATCAGTCTTATTTTTATCTCGCTGTCAAGCCATGGGCAAATCAGTCAGATAACTGTAACTTGTAGGGCTGCAACTGACGCCTGTTTTGTGTTTTATTCTTCCCATCTGCTTTGGGCTTACTACACAGACTGAGACTTTTCTTCTGTCTTGGTTTGAAATCAACTTTTTTTAGTTTTGCACTAACACATATAAACCAGAAAAAACAAGCGTGCATTGCTAATCTAAGTTGCTTCCTAAATTATTAGCGTTTCTCTCTATAGATGGAGCCTGTGTGCTTTGTTCAGGTATGTTCAGCTACGTTCAAGGAATTTATATTTTTGAGAGACTTCCAGCTCTCAGGGGTGTAAACAAAGTGTTGATCTTAACCCAGCAGAAGATGAGTCTATAACGTTGTTGTGTCTTCCTGGGTCCTCCTTCCTTTAAGCAATCTTTGCAAGGTGTTGTAAAAGGGAGATAGCAGAATGCTGATGTTCCATCCCAGCTTCACTGCCTGTTCCTGCTGCATAACAGCATGTGTGTCACAGGTAACAGGCTTGCAGGAAAGCTGTCACTTTCAAGATTGACAGATGAGGTAGCAGAGGGGTAGAAACTCCCTCTCAATAAAATCAGGAGACTGCCTGGCTGAGCCAATAAGGAGAAGGTGTCCCAGACACAGTGGCCTTAGCATGTGCTGTGGCTCCTGTTTCTTTGTGTGTATTCTGCTTTACGAGGCAGGAGAGTGATTCTTCCCAGGTAGTTGGGTAAACTTGGAAAGATGGTGTTTTTTTTTTTCCTGAAGGCTGAACTTAAAACCAATTTTCTTTCTTCCTTCTCCCTATACCCTGAGCAGTCAGTGAATCCCTACATTGTGAAGCTCTCCATTGTGGATGATGAGGCCACGCTCAATGTGAGTACTTGATTTGATTCCTCAGTGCTGCTGTGGATGCTCTTTTATGTTTGGTGTTAGTGGAATGAATGCAAGCACAGTGTATTGTAGGAATCAGGTCTAGGAACAGTGCTGCTGTAAGGAACACCAGTACAGGAGTTGTTCAGCCCAAACTGTGCTCTTGCAATAGGTTAGGCAGCTCATGATCTGGACAGTTTGATCACCAGTTAAATGGTGGGGTGGTTAAAAAGCTAGGTATCAAGGAACATGTTTAAAGTTGATCTCCTCTACATTTATGAACTTTCTATACGCTGTTTGCTGTCACATACCAAAGATCACAGAATGGCTTATGCCTAAGAAGATCTCATTTCCAGTGCTGTGTCACCGGATTTCACCAGTCCACAAGTCAATTCTTGTAGCTCGGTGGAAGCTTGCACTTGAATCAAGAGTCTTGCAACATATTTTGGGTTGTAGCCAGTCTAAGTTTTGTAGCCAGGCCTGGATAAAAAGTGACAGCACACTGAGCTATGGAAGTCTGGACTTGGAAGCTGTTCTTTAGGTATGAAGTAAAAAGTAAGCTCCTTGCTAAATAAAGAATGAGAACCCTTATTCTGAGTTAATTAAATTGGCTTGACAGAAAGGATGTTGAGTAGCTGTGGAATGGTGGAGGCTGTTTGCAAGAATTCAAAGGTTAGTAGTGTTTATGGCTCGTGTTTTGAATTTTTGGATGTCTTTCCTCTGACACAGCTTCCTTCTGGAGTTCTTGGTGTTTTAATGAAGCTTCTTGAATGAGTAAGCTCTGTCTGGAGGTCCAAGGAGAGTAAATGTTCTCTGTTGAGCTTAGTAATTAGATATATAACTTTGAATTTTGGTTTCTTGGTTTTTGGTTTCTAATTTTGTTGTGTCATAGCACGTTGTAATAGTTCAGACATCTTCAAGGGAAATTCTTCCCAGCATGCTAAGTTACCGGGGGAGGAAGAAGCATTGCTATGTGTGTTTAAGTGTGTAATTTCCTCCTTTGAGATTTGTAATGTGAAGTTTTTTTAACCTTTTTTTTCCAGGGAATGGGACTCGTAATTGCCCAGGCTCTATCGGAATATAACAGGTAAAATCTGATTGTGTCTTGTTTTTCAGTAGAGGATAGTTGCTGTACATTTTCACAACCTTTTTTTTTTTTTGTGTTAAAACACTTGCTTATCAAGTAACAGTCTTGATGCTTCTGGAGAGGCAGGGAATAGTCCTGTGCTTTAAGTACTTTGGCTCAGTTGTTGCTGTCATTGCAAGCAGAGTCTATCTGTACCAGCTGGGCTGATGTGCCTCAGGAGAGATCTTCCTGTAGGGGGAAAATACCTTTGGTATGTTTCTGCTATGATGGATTTTACCTCTGTATGAACATTGTGTAAAATCTTAGTCCCAAGTGAAAAGATCAAGGATTTGCCTGAAACAATATCTAAAGCAAACAAAGAAACATATCCAGGACTGTCCACATGGGAGATCAGAGGTGATTAGGACATGCATGCTCTTCCAAATGGTGGAAAGCAGTAACTGTTACTGAAGAAAGAGTCAGAAAGTCAGCAGTAGGGGTAGCATGTTCCAAGCCTCTGCTTCATACGCAACAGCACAAAAAGTTTTTCTAAGAAGAAAGTGTTTCGAAAAAATTTGGAAACAATTTCACCTGGGTAACACAAGAATTTTTTTAATGGTTTTTTTTTTGTGCAGTAGGATTCTCAAAGTATTTAGAAAATGTTTTAATTCCTTTGAAAGTGTGCTGTTGTAGTTATGCAGATGACTTGCAAGATCAGCACATCATCTATTTAAGAGAGTAAGTTATTACAGTAAAGCAGAAAAAAACTCTCCCCCCCAACTTCTTTCATTGTGCTAAAAGCTGTCTCAGACCATGAGCTGTTTGGCTTGGCTCTTTCTTTCCCCCTTTTCCAAGTATTTAAATTGCTTTCTTTGCACGTTACATTGTGTGTGATCAGATTCCTGTAGGGCAGACACAATAAATGGCCATGTGAGGTTTGCTAGTCTGTTTGAATTCCAAATATAGCAACATAGGTTAAATCTGAGGTACCCAACCTATTTTTTGACTTCACTTACTCTAGTTCCAGTCCTTTCACTTGCTCTGGGAACGTGGGATCAGGCAAGACCGGGCTGTGAACGATAATGATCTGTGTGGTTTCTGCTGGCCATAAGGTGACCAAGTCTGATTTGGTTTGTAGGGAATGATGACTGAAATTAAACTGTTCTGTGGTTACTGACTGTATGTGTTCATGTAGTTTATTATTGTTTTTCCAGTGCAGGACAAAATTTCCTGGATTACCTGAGTCCTTTCCTTCAGTATTAGCCCAGACTGAATGTGTCCTCTGTAACAGCACAAGCACTGTTCAACTCCCACATCTTTCAGCAACCCTACTTTAACTCTACACAATTTACAAATATTTTAGTACCCTTTGCATCTTTTGTGAGTTCTTGAAAAGGGCTTGTGAATGTTGAAGCTTCTTCCATCCTATATCCTTATCAGATAAGACTATTCTGTAGGGGTTTAGGTAAAATAACCCTAGTTCCAGGTATAACCCTGAAACTTCATCCTCATTCCTTTTTGTTCAGACAATATAAAGATAAGGAAGAGGAGCATCAGACTGGTTTCTTCTCAGCCCTAACTAATATGGTAAGCAAGGAAGCAGTGTTTTTCTTTCCTTAAAATAGGTGTCTTCATGCAAATTCAGCAGGAGGGTGTTTCTATAAACTGAGCTTGGGATGTGAGTTCTGGAGGCATGGATTGAAGGAATTCCAACCAAATACAACTAAAATGTCTGTATTCTGAGGAGTGTGTGGTTGTCTGGCTGGGCAAGTTCTTTCAAAAGACAATATCTCTATTCTAGTGTTGATAATTGAAATTGTTTTCCTGCATCATTGTCATTCGAGTTGATTTTATTTTTCTACTTTTTAAAAGAACTTTTAATCAGTTTTTTAAACTTCTTAGTAATTTTTAAACAGCTACTTGTGTTTTAAAAAAGTTACTGCTCTGCTGATGTCACCTAAACCAGTGACAGTCAGGGCTGTCACTTGCTTTAGAGGTTCTGTTTCTTTACTGTCCTGTTTCTCAAGCCTCTGTGCACTCTAGCAGTGGAGTAAGCTGGGATTCTGCGGTAGGCACTGTCTGCAGTTTTGGAGGGGTACCCTTCTAAGACAATTGTGAATTTCTTCCTTTTAAAGAGTATCCACTGTTAACCTTGTTCACTTTGTCTATGCTTTACTCTGAGATTTAATTGTAGTCTTGAGATCTAACTGACAGGAAAATTTCCTGTAAGCCAGGATAGTTCAGTGTTCACAGCTGTCTGTCAGGATGGTTTGGGTAAAGCTGCCACCACTCTGGGGCAAGCAGATAGGAAAGGACCTCTGTTGTCCTCTTACAGAACTGCAGACTAAGCCAGGTTTGGGTTCAAGATCCATTCCTTTTTTCACGTTTTTGGTGATTTGGCAGGTGAAGAACTGATCAGTGACAGGACTGCAAAGTAAAATGTGTTTATATCCATGTATTCTCCCTTGTTGTCTAGTAGCTTTTCCAAATTCCTGCTGTGCAATGCTCTCTCTTTCCATAGGTGGGCAGCATGTTCATAGCAGATGCCGATGAGAAGATCTCTGTCCAGTAAGTGCACAGATGTTACTTACACAGTGAACTGGTCAGCATCATCTGCTCTGTCGTGGAGCAGAGAGGCAGGTTCTCTTGGCACTCAAGTGGTACCACAACCCTGCAAACTGGGGATTCTCACTTCAGTGCAGCAGGAGAAGCCACAGCTGAATTGCTTGTAATGAAGTCTATAAAAAAACCCCCAAATCCAGTGTTTTTTATGGGGCATTTATAATGTACAATAGGCATGTTGGAGGTGGCACATGGGAAGCGATGATTCATGTACTCGTTGCCACCAAAATATTTTCTAAATCAAGGGTGCAAGTGATAAATATGAGGGGTTTAACTATGAGGCTCTTAAAAGAAAGGACTTCAAAGGGAAAGCACAGTTTGAGCAGTGAGGGGCACCTTCAGCAGGAATGGAATAGAGTCTGTAGTGGAGCTCTAAAAAGAGCTATTTTTGTGGATTGCTAAGTACTACTAATAATGGAAAGAACCAAGTGGATTGTAGAGGCAGAGTTTTCTATAGTTGGAAAAAATTCTGTTTTTTTCAGATAGGCCACGCTTCTGAAAAACTTGGCTTCTGCTATTCTGATCACTAACTGTGCCTTTGCCTGTATCCTTCCCACAGAACGAATGAAGCAATCCTTCTGGCCCTCTATGAAGCTGTTCACTTAAACCGGAATTTCATCACAGTTCTGGCACAGGTGAGTTTCAGTGAAATGTTTCCCCATTTCTTTGTAGTGCATGTCTTGGAAATGAGAGAGTCAGTTGGAGTCAGTGAAAAGATGTTTTCTTTTTTAGCCCCTGCATACTTGTCATAGGATCAGCATGGAAGATGAGAACAGGCCAGGGCCTGGGAAGCATTTTAGGAAAATGAGCCTGTCTGATCTGCTGATCATGCTGTGGCTGGCTGAAAAAGTAGCCTGATACGTTTAGGAAAACCTTCAGGTTTAGGCTTTTAATTTTGGTTTGTAGGTATTGGTAGTAATCTGTGAGAAAAATGACATCAGCAAAATAGTAACACCTTCCCCCAGTTATTTCAAGTCTTCAGAGAGTAGCCATACATCAAAGGCTAAACACTTGACATGATCGAGGAGACCTTTAAGGACTCCTGACAGTACTGGTGATGGAAGAGGTCTGATAAGCAGATCTACAGCCTCTGAAGAAAGCTTCTGTTTCATGGATGGTTAATTTGCTGGGATTCCCTGCCTGTCTTTTCCCAGGTTATTCATTCCTACCACTTGTGAGAAATTTCTGCTCTTTCAGTTTTGTGTAGTACCAACCCAGGCCTTTCTGTGGTCAAGATATTCCTCCAGGGTGGCCTTTGGCAGGGAAAAGAGTAGAGCAGAAGAAGATCAGCCAGAGTAAAAGCTCTTAAAAATTAAAAGAATAGACTAATTATTTGTGAAGGTGATAGCTGAAGCAGCTGCTGATCAGTGGGTTTAATTGATGTGGAGGCCTGATGTTCTTGGGTGGATTGTCTGTAATCCTTCATTGAAGAGAGGGCAAGGTAAGTCATGTCATGTTGGAAAAACCTCATAAAAGCTGATGAATGCTCTTGCCTAAGTTGGTGTACATTGCTTGGCACTGCATGAATGGCTCCCTGCTGCTGTGTGACACATGGTAGGAGCAGGGATTCAGTTGTGAGAATGTCCATAGCAATGAGGTTTGTGTGCTCGTCAGCTGTGGGTGCTTGGATTTGCTGCTGGGTGGCACTCTTGTCTCTCAACTACCAGTTACTATTGGGGAGAAAGAAGGTAAAGCCCTAAAATCTATGGAAGCAAACCTGGCTTATGTAGGACTTCCAGTGAAAAATCATATTTTAAAATTGAAGTCAGTACCTGCAGTGATTTAAAATTGTCTTTGAGTTGCAGTATGTGTGTCTGTGTTTCCCATAAAATACGTGCATTTATAGTTGCTCATAAAATGAGATATTCAAAGGCAGTGTGGAAGTTACCCACTTGTGAAAAATCCCATGGAGCTAACTTCAAATCAGCAGTTCTGTATCTTTCTTTTATTTTGAAATTGTGATAATATATTAAAGCAGATGATACATTTATGTAAAACTTGCCCTATGAAATGGACACTTTGCTTGGCAGCCAGACTCAAAAATAGCATGGCAGATTGCCTACACTCTCACCAGTGTGTGGATAGATCCGGAAGCTTGTGAAGAGTAAAGTCAAAGCAGTAATTAGGCAGGCAACTATTAGCAAAGATGAAATGGGGAGAGTAACTGACTGATGGGAGCTGAGAATATCGATAATGATAGCGTTATTTATGTTATGCACTCCTTTCCTGCAGAGCCTGGGCTTTATGGTGAGACAGGAAAGTAATGAATTGTCATCATCTTTGAATATGAACAGGGTTGGGCAGGAGCAAGGAGAATTTCCTTTTGGAAAGAGAAATTAAAGGATCTTGGGGGAAGACTTCAAATGCACATCCTTGAGTTGTTTTGGAGGGAATCAGAAGCTAAAAACAGTGTAGGCTTCTGCAAACTTTTTCCCATTCTACATGGGGGAGGATGTATTTTCTGCCTTTTGGGGAGAGCCACCACTTTCTGATGTATTTTTATGTTTTGTGGAGTAAAAAATTGATGAACAGTTTAACTGTTATATGCCCAAGGTTAGGAAGCACGGACTGGCTTTTTACAGGAGATGTTGAAGTTTCTCGAGACTTCATGAGTCATATCTGTTGTGTGAGAGTGTGGAACAGTGCAAGTAGAGATCTATGTTTCTGGTGCCCGGGGAACCCGTTAACTTGTGCACGTGTGTTTTCTGTTAGAGCCATCCTGAAATGGGACTGATGACAACACCAACAAGCCCAATTCCAATGACACCTGTCACTCCACTTGGAACCACCCCGCCTTCCTCAGATGGTAAGAAATGTAGTGAACTCCTGGGGAAAAATAACTGAAAACTGTAAAATGACTAGCAGAGTATTTTTTCAAGATGGCAACTAATGAGATCTGTCTGGAGCAGATGTAACCTGGTGGTCCCTTCCTGAAGTGACTTGCCTTACTGAGCATGAGCAAGGTTCTTTGACTCAAATTTATTTCTATTTTGCCTTGTATGTTGCTCAATTAGATTATGCTGATATTTTTTCTGAAAACAGTATTCTCCCAATATCTGCATGAAGATGCAGCCGGCCCATTAGTTATTCCATATAGGCTTTCACTTATGAATATTTCTAGTGTCAGGTTCGTTGCCTGGGATTATTTGTCATTGGAACAGATTTACAGAGCATTGCAGTGGATTCCTCCTTGTCATTAATGCACTTGTCCTCAGCTTTGAATTAATTGGGATTTGAATTCAGTCTGGGTGTGGAAGTATTCCTCCCTCTTACTGCCTTTTCTTTGATAGGCTTTGTAAAAGACTGCTTACCATGAGATCTGTCTTTGAAATGAGATGTTACAAGTCCATGTAAATATGTTTTGAAATCACCTAAAATAAAATTCTTTCAATTTAAGGTATAGATAGATATAGCCTAGTTTAAGAGAAGAAATGAAATGGCTGTCATCACATACTTTAATGGCATCCTCTAGAGCTGAAGAAAATGTTTAATGAAGGAACAGAGTCAATTTGAATAAACACAGTTTGGGAATATTTCTGGGGAAAAGCAGCCTGGGTTACTCAGTTATATCAGCTATTCAGGTCATTTGATACCCTAGTTAAGGATGATCCTCCTTCTGGATGAATTCTGTGTGGTTACCATGGATAACAAAAGCTTCAGATAAAAAGTCCCCTATGTCTCAGGTCTCTGTGTGCATATAACATCACATGTGGAGGGATGGCCATTCTGTGGGCTTGTGTTCATTGCAAATGTATCCGCCCACACACCATATTACACAACTGACAGAATTTGTACTTACCTACATCTACAGCTTGCTTGCACTCTCTTTTATTTTCTTTTTTTATTTACCAAAAGACAAAACAAAGCAAAATCAAAACAAAAACTCCATCCTGCTACTGACAAAGGTGATGATCTTGTAAAGTTTGCGACTTGTTGTGGCTTGTAAGGTTACTAAATTTGAGAGGAAGATCTGATCTTAATGTGCAGCAACTACATCAGGAAGCATTCCTTATTTCTGTGGACTGTCATCTTGCTGATCCCTACTCTCAGTGATACTTTTTTTTTTGCAGCCCTTGGATTGGTTTATTTTGGTGGTGCTTGGCTATTGCTGTTGTTTTAAAAATATTCTGAGGTCTTGCAACTCAGCTGTGAAATTTGCCTATGGCTGAAAATTGGCAAGAGGCTTTTTGGCTTTGGAATGAAAAGATTGCTTTCTTTTTCTTACATTAAAAAATTGTGCAGTTACACTGTTTTCAAGTTACAGTAACATGTAGAAATCCCTCTATGGGTTTCAGGCACTTTTATGCTGACTGGGGTTCAAAATGGGTTCTTATTCTGGTTTGAAATTTCTCTGTCTGTTACCCTGTAGTGTAAATTCAGACCTCACAAAGTTTCAAAACACGTGTTAAAAAACCCCAAAGGTCTGTAGCATGAACTAGGATAAGTAGGGATGTGTTCTTCAGAGTGATTTCTTCTTTTACTTTTTTTTTCCAAAAATAAGACTTTTGCTAGAAACTGTTGATCCATAATATGTAAATCAAGTGTGCCTGTCACCATAGTTATCTAAATGTCAGTTTGCTTACTGTTGTTAAATATTCATTCACTATGTTCATTGTAACAAGCTCAAGAAGGACCCACTGGGGATATAAATACATTTTCCAGACTTTTAGCTAAATCTTTGAGCTATTCATAATATTGGGAGTGAAAAAGCTTCCAGTCTTGTTGCATAGGCTTTGCCAACAGACCCTGCATGTTAGCAACGTGTCAGGAGCCCCACGGCGTCAAGAATGAATGGACTAAACCAGCTCACACTTGGGGATGTGCAACCTTTAGAAGCTGAAAGCCCCATTGTGATTTTTTTGATGTGATTCAAACAGTGAAGTTACATTGATCTATTTGACCTGTTGTTTCCCAGGGCTACAATTTTGTATTCAAAGTGATTGTATAATCCTGAGCTCCATGAGAACCTCTGCTGTGCTCTGGGCCTCTTGGTGCTCCGTTTAGAGAACATACTGCATTTTACTGTTGGTTTGTCTCCTTCATAGTTCTGTGCCTGTCCTTGCCCCAGTTCCACGGGGGTGGATAAACCTTAACTTGTCTCATTACAGGGTTATGAGATCCAAGCCTTGAATTGTGAAAGGTGTTGCATGTTAAAGCAGACTTTTCTCTGAACCAAAATACAGTTGTGTACAGGATCAAAGTACTTCCCTCAGAGCCCCCAACCTAGACATCCAACAGTCAAGTATGAGTAATTCCTCACTTCTTGCAAGGTCCAATCTCATCATAAATACCTTTTTTTACCTCAAGAGTGAGAAAAGCCTTGAGCATTCCTGAGGATAGATAGAAAAGAGATAATAAAGTTCTTAAGATGTGTCCTGTTGGTGTGCAGATCTGTTTCCAGTGCAAAAGGATCCCTATCTTAGGCTGTCTTTACAGCTTCAGAAGAGAGAGCGCCTTCTGACAATTGTAATTCAAGCCATCTGTGACCTCCCACATGTGAAAACCTGTGAGTTTGAGCTCCTAGGCAGCCAGAACAGTCATGTTATTGTTATGTATGTAGAGCTGGAAAATATCCCCTTGACTACTAGTGCCCCGTGTTTGCAGGCATATCCATCATAGAATCCCTTAAATTTATCAAACTGTGATTTGCTAATTTGTGTCCAAATAAATCCTGTTGGGGGTAGTTTCAGCATCTTGTTCCTTGGTTAGAAATCTTCAGCTTTGCAACGTGCATTCCTCCTCAGTTCATACCCATTTCTCGTGCTGTTAACCTTCCTTTGGAGTGCAGCTCTTTTTCATAGGTTGAGTACTCACCTGTGTGTTTTGCTGTCTCACAGGAAGGGTGCTCTGTTCGTTTGTTCAATGTACTAGCCTTTCTCCAATATTCTTCAAGTTTAAGTTCATCCTCTTTGAACATGGGTTCTGCATAGTTATGGACAATGTTGGGGTTAAAATCTCACCAGCACCTTGTGCAGGGCGTTATAGTGTTCCTGTCTGTGCTGGAAGTGCATTTCTGGATGTGCTGTAGAACCACACTCTTGAGCCCTTTGTATTGAAAGCATCTCATCTCATGATCCGATAGTGTATCACAGTAATTTGGTTGCAGCGGATGAGCTCTCAGTTTGCCATGGGAATAAATCCCTGAATTCCTGACCCTATGGCTTGCATTGTTGAATTTCATCTTGGATTTATTGTCTATTCTTGTTTTTATCCCATTCTTTGTGTGCAGTCTGATACTCCTCTGTGTTTATATGTCCTTACTTTTTGTAATTGGCAAATTTCACAGATTTCATGGGATATTCTGAATTGGAAGGAACCCACAAGGATCATAGAGTACAGCTCTTAAGTGAATGGCCCATATGGGGACTGAATTCACAACCTTGGTGTTATTAGCACCATGCTCTACATTCATTAGCAAGCAACTGTTTCTTGTGCCGAGGTCACAAAAAAGAGAACTATTGTCTAAACTGACACCTAAGGAATTCAAGCAGTACTTTCTTCTCAGACTAATAATTTCTCCAGTTACTTCTCCTTTGCCAAATCTTTGATGTACATTAAATTTATGTATTGGTTCCCAATCTGTAATCTGCTTCACTCTGAATTTTTCATACAGAACTGTACTAAGTGATTTACTGAAGTCTTCCTAGACTACCTCCATCAGTTTGGGGCCTTTTATGTCTGAGCTAATTTATCTTAAATGATATCAGACTTACCTGGCAGGACATGCAGGTAAATGCATACTGTGTTTTCCCACTTACCTTTTTTCTCCTCCCTTTCAGAATTTTTGTAAAGCTTTCTGAATCGGAAGGCTGAGAATGGCCCTTTAGGACAGCTCGGGCTTGGTCATCAGTAAAAATGTGGCTCAGTCACATGACAGAGGTTTGACAGCTCATAAACTTGGTACTTCAGATGGTTCATGGGAAGTGAGCAGCAGATACATTATGCAATTAGCTGAGGAATTGAGATAGCTTCTTGTAAAGTCTAAGGCAGATGATGTCCACTGTTAAGATGTCAAAAGTACAGCTGGTGTCCTAGAGAAATGCCAATGAACTGCTGCAGATATGGAAAGTACATTTCTGCTCCCTGCTGGGTTGTGATGTATCTAGCACAAGCTGTGACTGCTTTTAATTCTTGATTTTTATAAAGCTGCTCTTTCTTTCTGCCTCCCTTTTTTACCACTTTGGTCAATAATTGTTACAGCATGTTTTTGGGTTGCTTCTGCAGGAGAGGCTGTTGTTGGGAGGGAAGAATGGAATTGACATGGTTCTTCTTGGACTGAAGTTCTGAAACTGCTGAAACAGAATGGCCTTTGCTGGGCACACTCTTTCCAAATTGAGAAGGGTGTGAATGCTATCCCTGTTGGTTGTAAGAATTAGTTGGATATCAGTGCAAATATCTTAAGCTCCCTAGGTTGGAAATGTCAATGAGTGCTGAAACAGTGGGCAGAGCTCCCTGGCGGGAGGAAGAGGGGCAGGACAGAGAAGGATATCTCTTTGCCAGGTACCACAGCCTGTGCTTAGAGCAGGAGAAGTGGTCTCTGAGGGAGTGGTACCAGTCTTTGCAACAAAATCTTTCCTGGGCGGTCAGGAGGGAGGAGGAGGTCAGATGGCCCTGCAAGTAAGCTGATCCTACCCCAGGTCTGTGAGTCTGCCTCTTGGTTCTCTGCATAGTTATTTCTTGTACAGGATAAATGTGTCTTATCTGCTTTGTTCCAGTTATAAGCTCTGCAGAACTACCTTTGGATGCTGATGTGCAAACCAGCAACCTGCTGATAACCTTCTTGAAGTACAGCTCCATTGTGATGCAGGACACAAAAGGTAAATGAATTCTGTGAATGCAGCAAACAGGGCTTCTTGAAGTGAGAAAGGCACAGGAACATGTTTAGTGACTTCAGAAATTGCAGTGAACTGGAGTCTCTTTAAAGGAATTCCACCTTTTGGGAAAATTAAACAATTTCTTATTGCAAAATAAGAGTTACAAGACTAGGAGTCACCTAATGCTGGTGGGAGAGATGTCAAGTATGTAAAGAATCTAATAATAAATGATACTACCTAATAACCAAGGCAGTCCATGTGTAGGAGGTGTGAGCTTATGATTTCCAGATGTCAGAGAGAGGAAATCTCAGAGACCAGAGAGCTGTATTTTTAAGAACACTTAGAAACTGACACAGGAGGCAAAGCTCAGCATTAGGAGGAAATATTTCCTTTGTCCTTTGGTACTTGGTGGTTAAACTGATAACTCTGTAATTGTAAAGAGGACAGCAGTAACTTACACTGCACTGGCAGTAATTTGCTTGAGAAAGTATCTTTCCATGTTGTGCTTTTTGTTTCTCCTGTAGTACTGTGGGGGTTAATTGCAGCTTGCTGGAGTTGAAGTATTGGTTCATCTCCTGCTCAGGGTACCCAAGGGTGCTGTTTTGCCCAGTGGTTGTATGGGCAGGGCCATAGTGTGAACGTAACAAGTGATCTTTGCACTGTATTTCAGGCTGTTACTGCCTTTTGCTATTAAGTTAGATGTAACAACTGAATGAAAATGGGAAGATATCTACAGAGCTATGATATGTCAATTAGTGAACTTCATGACTGGTTGGCATTGAATGAGAGAGTTTCCTTGTATTGAGTAGCTCGCAGTGAAATTGTACTTGTCTGTGTTGTTCAATAAGCAAGCTAGTGGAGGAAAAAGTGAGTAATTGAAACTAGGACTGAAAGGGACTTTATGAAAACATTTAGTGCACCCCTGTTCCTGATTTTAGCTGGGATACAGTTAATTTTCTTCTTATTATATAATACAGTGCTGTGATTTTAGATTCAGTATGAGAATTATATTGATATTACACTGATATTTTGACCCTGGCTAAGAAGTGCTTAGCCCAAATAAATGAATTCTTGGTTCTTATGCTCTGCCAGTGAGGAGGTACACAAAAAACAGGGAGGGAGAATGGCTGGGATAGCTGTCCTGAACTGGCTAAAGGGATATTCCACACCACAGAGTGTCATGTCCAGTGTATAAACTGGGGGAGTTGCCCAAAAGGGGCCAGTTGCTGTTCAGGGATGGGCTGGGAATTGTTCAGCAGGCTGTGAGCAATTGTATTGTGAATTGTATTGTGCATCACTTGTTTCTCTTGGATTCTGTTACCCCTCTCACTTTGCTGCTGATTATTATGATTGTTATGATGATGATGTTTCAATTATGAAATTGTTCTTACCTCAACCCACATGATTTACGTTTTCCCTTCACAGTGGGGAAAGAGGAGAAGCATTGGGAGTGGGTGAGCAGGTGCATGGTACTTAGTTGCTGTCTGTGTTTAAAGCTTGACAACTCCTCAAAACAAAGGCAGAATCGGGTTTACCTTAATCTTTTCTCAGAGGTGTTGCTGGCAGGTTGGATGAAGGCACTGTGATAGTGGAGCACAATTTTCATACATCCATTCCAGTGTGTAGCCATCCTTATTGTGAGAAAGCCTCATGTGCTTCCTAAATCCTTTGCTGTGATTTAAATTAATTACTATTTATCTTCTCCAAGATAGATATTGAGAATGGATTGCTTCTTTTTTCTTTGTGTCAGCCTTTAGGTATTTGAAGTCTGCTTTCATGTTTCCTCTTGCTTTTGTCTTTTGAACTAAACCACATCAATCTTTGCTCAGTCATTTCTAATAGATTGTACACATGAAGAGAGCTTACCAGCTCTCTAATTCTCATTTGCTTTTCTCAGGGTCTGTCTTGCTGATCCAAATCTCTGATAGAACAATTTTGTGTTTTTCAATTTAACTTCTGCACTTATTAGTCACTGTAATATGGAAAGTCTGCTCAGGGCCTCGGGAACTGACAGGCTGGATTAGTTTCAGATGGAGTGAGATTTAATAGAAGGGATTCCCTACTAAACTGGGGAGAGATGAGTTTATTATGTTATGAGACAGGAGTTCGTATTTCTCTCTTTGCTTTTGTTCTAGCTTTTGTAAGATTTGAATTTGGTGTGGCTGATAGGCCTAATCTCCCTCTCACCATGGTAGTGCATGGCAGTGAGCTCCACTGACAGATATTTTAAAAGAGGTGTGCCCTCCAAACCAGTACTTATGAATTCTAGTAGGTATATTCCTGTCCTTACATTTTGATTCTAGATGAAGCTCTGCCTGTTGTTTTTTTTTCTTATATAAGAGCAAGCAGGGAACACACTGCCCAGGGAAGTGCTCGAGTCACAGTCCCTGAAAGTATTTAAAGGATATGTAGATGTGGCATTTAAGGACATGGTTTACTGGTGGATTGGCAGTGCTAGGTTAACAATTGGACTTCATGATCTTAAAGGTCTTTTCTAACCTAAGTGATTGTGTGACTCTATGTGACACCAGTAGAGCAAGAAGAATGAATACTTCTGATTTAGTCCAGGTGTCTTGAGACAGGTGGGAACACCTAGAGGGGAGACTGGTTTGTTCCACATCCAGGACTAGACAGTTGTTTCGGTCCCATCCCAGAGAGCATAATTTAATAATTGTGTTGCTGGATCCTTCTGTTGTTTCCCTCTCTTGTGTCAGTCAGGGGCAGCTGCCTTGGGAGAAACAAAACCTCTGTGTCATGTTTTCCCATCTGTGTAATGGGGTTCATAGTGATACATCTTCCCTTCAAAAGTGGTTTGCTTTGTTCCTTTAATGAGGGACGCTGTGAAAATACAAAATGTCTGTGCAAGTAACTGCTTGCATAGCTGCCCCGTTGCTGCTGAAAATGGTGTGATGTTCACAGTGCATGGTGAAAGAAAGGGTACTTGGTGTGAAACAAGAGCCTTTACAGCATGATCCCCAGAGAGAGAAGTGGTAGCAGCACCTACAGAAAAGCCTTACAATATGAACATAACAAGACTCTTGTGTATTAATGTTATTCGAGGCCATTTCTCCTGCTTTGCTGGAGTACAAAACTTTACACTTAAACATTTTAGCTGAAGTAAGAAAATAGGAGAGACATTTAACTCTTCCATTCCAAAATTCCTCTTCATCTTAGTGCAACAAGATGAAATCAGGCCACTTCAGGGCACATCTTGTTAGTAAAAATCTGTCCCCTAGCAGCATAGAAAAGAAAGTAAGTGTCAAATTAGACAGAGCAGCTAGCTAAGCCCATTCTATTTTTATAGATTGCCATATACACACCAGCTAGCAAAGTGTTTGTACAAGTCACCTGCAGATGCAAGGAGTTTGTCTGTCTTCTGATTTATGTGAAAGTGGTTCTGACTATTTCAGATTTCCATCTACTCCAACTTTACCTCTAAGGCAGATGCCTGGGATGACATGTTTAGTAATCTTATGCATTAGAAAAGCAGCTGGAGGTCTCAGGAATGTGCAGTTTTAAGCTTCCTCAGGATTTACCTATAAGGATGTTGTTGTTTTTTGTTTGTTTGTTTTTGTGAGTTTGGGGGTTTGTGGTAGGAGAGGTTTCTTTTTTAGAACAAACATTTTTAAATGAGGTTGGTTGGACAGTGTTGTCAACAACCTGATCTTACCTGCCCTGCTTTGAGCAAGGATTGAACCAGAGACTTGCTCCATCCTATGTTCCTCTATGACTACATGTATCTTAGGGTTTTTTTCATATTCAAGATTAAAATTGAGAGAGAAGAGTGTTAAATAATCAAAGTAAAAATTGCATTTTTCTGCTTTAGTCCCCCTCTATTTGTGAATCTGTCAGCTCTCCAATTGTCTTTCAGGGGAAAAACTACTTGAAGTTGTGAGATGAATAAGAAGTTGTGGAACATGATCATGGTGTAACTTTGGTCTTAAAACGCTAAGTCTTTGCAGACTTCCTTCTTTCATGGTTTTACACAGAGCAAAGTAGGTCGTATCTCTCAGTACTGGGGTTAAAACTTAGAACAACTTTGAGCTTAATGTCAAGAGTCATTCTGCTACACCGTGCTGTGCTTCTAACAAAGCTTTGCTGCTTGTTTCATAACCTACAGCAGAGGTGATGTTTTTCTTCCCATCTTGTGTAAGAGGGGGAACAGTGTGTCTCTGCTGTGACAGAAAGACAGAGAATAACCCCAGTATTTAGAATATCTGTGGAAGTAAAACTGATTGAGATGGAAGCCCAGTGGATAGTTACAGTGCTGTTGGAGGTTCACATCCAAAACTTTGCTGACTTGGTGCAGACTAGGTGGTATTTAGTGGCCAGGTGGAAGTGTGAATGCATTTGCAGACTTGGTGCCAACTGGGTGGTATTTAGTGGCCAGGTGGAAGTGTTAATGCTTAATGAGAATAGACTGTTAGCCATCATGGAGGAAGTAGGAGTATGTATAATCTCCAAGCCAGACTTTTCTTTTGCTGCAACTGCTGTCTTGCTCTTCAGCCTTGCTGGGCTTGTGTGGCTCACAGAGGACTTGTTTTTCTCCTTTGCAGATGAGCACCGGCTGCACAGTGGCAAGCTCTGCCTGATTATCCTGACATGCATAGCAGAGGTAGGTTTTGTGAGTGAAGCTGCTCAGCAGGTGGTGTGTTACAGGGCTCTGTCTCCCTGCCTGCTGTGGAGCAGGAGCTGAATATCCATAGTGGAAGTGAGTGGTGACGACCTCAGGCACCTAATGTTTTGCTGGTAAAACTGATGCAGTACTGTTAAAGTTGACCTGAAAATTGGATGATCTTAGCCAACTCTTAGGAATGAAGAGAAAAATAAGAGTTAACCTAAGCCTTTTCTCTCTTAGCTATTAAGTAACCTTGTGGTGTGGCTTTTAGAGGAGTCATGTGCCAATGGCTTTCAGCTGTGGTAAACATAAACTGTGCCATATCCCTTCTGCTGAAGAAGGGTGCAAATCTGAAAGAAAATCATGTGGTTGTATCTCCCTACAAGCAAAATAAGTAGCAAATGTGGTAGTAGGGTGAGAAAGCAGCATCACAGAGCTAGGTCAGCAGTCCTGGCTGAATGTGGTCCTGTGTACTAATGATCTGACTGATGTCCTGAATGGTGATTGTGTTTGCTTGGCATTCGCATTTTGCGTGCTTGCAAATAAAGACCTTTAGTTTTTAGCAAAGAAGAAACATTGGTGATGTTGATAGCAAGAGTAAGGATTCTGAAGTAACGTTTCTTCAGGGTGTAATCTGAAAGCTAATCATCTACATTTCAAATTTTTCTAACTAAATGGTTTTGGCATTTGTTCTTTAGGTGGATGCATAGATAATACAAGATAAGAAATTCTGTTTCTCTGTAACAAGGGCATGCTTTGGTTCTGGTATTAAAGGCAGGATGTATTTATTACCCATCCTAGCTATTCATTATCTGGAGAAGTCTCTTTAATTTAGAGGTGGTCTTGGAATGAGCTTTGCCCGAGGGGTGGAACAGCTGCTGGTACTGCAGTAACTTCTGGCATGATGGGTCCATCAAAATGCCAATTTAAACCATCCACACAGTCACAGAAGGTGGTATGCTGGAGAACCACTTCATATATTATACATCTGGAGCACTTGTTAAGCTCTTGACACAGAGGTGTGTGCAGTCCAGAGTTTGAATGAGCAAAAGAAGAGAAAGGAAAATAAATTGCTAACCAAACAAGCAGTAGTTCAGGCTTTAGTTAAAGTGAAATTGGGATCCAGGAGGAGTTTACTTTTGTGTGACTGGAGACATAGGTGGGGCAAGAAGGAGTTTTACACTGAAACACATGTGATCTGAGAGGCGACTGTAAGGTGTTGGGCTGTTCTCATTTCCTTCCTTTCCTTGCCCTTTGCAATAGGATCAGTATGCTAATGCTTTTCTTCACGATGACAACATGAATTTTCGTGTAAACCTACATAGAATGGTGAGTCTTTTCCTCCAGATTTTCTCTTTGGGATGCAAGCACGAGATTTGAGTCCCTGTATGTTGAAAACTGTGTCACAGACATCTAACCTAGATTGCTAAGGCGTGTGGAAATACTGTGAGAAATGCAGTCGTTGGGGAATGATTTTGAAATTGCTCTCAGAATGTCTCTCTTCAAAGAACAAAGAGCTGGGTGCCCCGTCAGTGAATTCAGAGGCCTCTGTAGCTGGGGAGAAGCTGTGTTATTATGAGGTCTCTGAGGAAATCAGTGGCAGAGGGAATGTTTCGCCTTAATCTTCAGCAAGTATTAGCCCTCATGTGATATATAATAGCCAGCTGGAATTACACTGAGCACTCTCATTTGGCTATGCATCATCCTGGGTGGAGTGATTCACCTTCAGCGAGGAAAGAGCTTTTTCCTATGGGTATCTGTGGGGAAAGTGTCCTTACCCGGCTCATGAAGCTCTGTAGTTACAAGTTACCCTAATTTGATGCATTCTATCTTTGTGGTACTGGCAGGTTCCACCTCCCCTGACAGTGAAGCAGCGCTTGAAAGGGTCACTAATTCAGGACAAACATCTTACTTTATAGTGAACATACTCCAAGGATGCTAGTCATTATCACTTAACAACGAACTTGCCATGCAGTTGGCCTTGGTGGTCTGTTACAATAAGCACCAAGGCCACTGAATACTGCATACACTGTTAAGAATGCCAGTCAGACTTCTGGGTCAGGAACAAATCAGTATGTTAACCAAGGAGGAGGAATTGCTGTGTGATTTGGTTTTGTCTTGTGGTTCCCCCACCCCACCTCCCCATTAAAACATTGTCCTCCAGTTACACAGCTAGAGGGAAAAAAAAAAACAGTATTAGCATGCAGGAAAGCAGGCACAGTTTTGATCCAGCCATGGCCTTTAGGATTAGTATAGGTAAGACAGCAGCTGGAGAAAAAGACAAAGGGAAGCTTGTGCTGATGATACTCTTTGCTTGAAAAATACAGTAATACACAGACTGTCACTTCAGGCTTCTGCTGATTTATTTTCATCTTTGTGTGTTTGAAGCCAATGAGACATCGTAAGAAAGCAGCAGACAAGAACCTGCCCTGCCGCCCGCTGGTGTGTGCAGTGCTCGGTGAGTATTGTCACAGAACCTGTGTGCCCGTGGTTCCCAGAGATCTCTTGTTGTGCAACAGAAATATGAGGGGTTTGGCTTCAGTGGAGGAGTGGATGGACTTAAAAGGAGGATAGTTACATACTAAAGATATTTCCAACTATGGAATGGCCATTGTACCATACATGGATGCTTTACAGACAAATTAAATCCAGGATTGCAGCTCTGTAGCAAAAAAGTCCTGTATGTATTTACAGTAAGCTTTGCAGAAGCTAGTTGGCCCCTTTGTTAGTTACAATAAGAAGGGCAATTGTTTAATAAGGTCAGTGTTTTAGATGAGTGTTGTAACAATTAACCACAAGTACTTTGTAGATGATATGATGACGGCAAACCTATGGGAAGGATACTTTTGGGAATGTGTTTGCTGGGCATTTAGCCTTTTCTGAGCAAAAAAAACCCAGTAGGAATCTCAGTAGCTAGGATTGATTTTGCCTGTGGATAGGGAAGCATTATTAAAAGCTTTTCATATAGCACATGATTAAATCATGACTCCCATTACTGTGGAGGCCAAGAGAATAAATGGGTTCAGAAAGGGATGAAGCCTGGATCCCTGAATGACTCTGAGAGGATGGTATGGAAGCAGTCTTAGACTCCAACATTTTCAAACATGTGCTTGTCGAAGCCAAGACACAACAGCTGTGTGAAGACTCTTTCTAGACTTAGCAGATCTCATGCACTCTTTCCCTAGACTGTCTTTAATTGCTATGGAGTCATGCTGCTGGGCTGTTAGTGCCCTAGGAGGTTACAGCTCACAGTTGTCAGTACTAGCACGGGATAAGCATTTTGTGCTAAAGTTGTGTTGAACACACACACATTTGGTTTTCATTTATTAGCTGAACAATAGTAACTTATCTCTTTCAATTGTATTTTTATATTATTTGCCTCTTATCTTCACTCTGGGAGCCCTTAAATGCTAGAGACATTATCCTTTCCCCCTGTCCCCCAAATTAGTCTTAAGCAGAAGCTTAGTCTGTGTTGAGATCAAAGAAGCTTTACTTGCTTCAGAATTTGTTTTAGGGAAAAATATCTTTAAGTAAACATCTAGGTTGTGCATTGTTTCTGGCAAGAAAAGGTTCTTAAAATGTGCTTCTTAACAGAACTTTCCATTAGCGACAAGGCTTGAAACACAATTCATGGTATAGACTTTATTTGAGTAATAGTGGGGGAAAGCATATGGGCAAGCAGTGCCTTGAAGCAAATTGAAGTATGTACCCTCTGTTTCCAGTAGTTTCTTTTCTAATTCTAGGGGATGTCCAGTCCTCTTTAAAACAAATTAACAAAAAAGTGAAATTTCTCTGATCTAAGCAGGAGTGTTGTCTGGTAGAGTTAGGTGGTTGGGGCAATTTGACTTCCTCTTAGTCTACAGGAAGTTAACAGTAGCCAGCTCAATACTTATTTTATCATTTTCTTTTCTGTCAGATTTGATGGTGGAATTCATTGTAACACATATGATGAAAGAATTTCCTATGGATCTCTATGTGTAAGTGTCTGTGGGGTAACTCATTGTGATTTCAAAGTTTGAATTTGGGTGGAATTCTGCTCACAGAGCAATGTTCCATATGAAATAACATTTTGTGGCTGGTGGGGAGCAGGATGGCTTTTCATGAACTCTTCCAGTAACTTTTTCTACTTCTGAAATCCTCTGTGTGCCAGAAAATTGAAAGTGAAATGAATTTCTACCTTTCAGACTGTTTTCCTAATCTACTTGATCTAACACGAAGAGCTTTCCAATCTAAAAGAAGTATCATAACACAGAGTGATTGCAAGAATCTCCACTTCCCAGAAGATGAATCTTGGTCTAGAAACAGAAAAGACAGTTTTGAAAAACCAAGGATGACTGACATGAGGCCTGGAAGGCAGTGTGGAGAGGGAGGGAGGTTGAAGCCTGAAATAGCCTACAAGGGGCAAAACTTTGCAATGGGCAAAGGGAGACAAGGGGACAGAGCTACTCATGAGCACTCCCTGTGTCCCAGGGGGGCCCTCAAATGCTTTGTGCTGCTTTAGCCTGAAGAGCAGAAATAGGATTTAGGCAGATTGTTGGCTTTGCTCTGACTTTGTACAGTGCTGAATTTCCCCAAGGCGTGAACAGCACTATATTCTGTAGAAATAGCATAATTTCCCTTAAGGTAACTTTTCAGCATGTTCTGATTTTGCCCAAATAACCCTGCAATTACAGTGCCTTTTCAAGGGTTGTACAGTTCAGCTGAGTTAGTGAGAAATGTTTTTTTAATGACAATTGCAGAATTAGTTGTAGGTGACTGTAATGCACTGGAGTTTCACAAGACAGGTATGAAATGCTTGGGCTCAAAGGTATTGTCACATCTAGGAACCCCATGAGACTAAAAGTAATGAGCAGTAGCAACCATCAGTGGACATGTGTATCCATTAATTTTGGCATGTTTGTGCAGTCCTTTCACTGTACTCCTGTCTGAAACCATCCCATAGCAGACGCAGTTATTGCAGACAAAGTGGGTGTTCTGAATGCACAAGTAGTGTCATACTTCTCTGCAGTACATTTAAAAGGTGACAGTATGAAGCTGCTCAAGGGCAGGCATATTAATATTTGAAAGAGAAATCCAGATTGCTTAGACTAAGGGTGCTTTTGGCCATTAAGAATCCTCAGCACAAAACTACAATATGGAGACACCCTACCAGGATGAATGACTTCATGACTACAGCAGTTTTGCAACCAAAGCAGTGTAGTTTGGGTGTCTAGGTAGGGGTACTAGGACTGTTATGCCCCTTCTGATCCCTTTCTGTCCATTCCTTGATTTCACCCAGAAAGCTGTATGCCACTGTATACAATCACAAGGTTTCAGTGATATGTATGCAGATTATTTTGCATTAACAGCCGTTATTATTATAAAGAAATGTTTTAGCCATTGGCAGATTCTCTCTGGTCAGTGCCTTAAATAGTTTTCTAGTGTTTTTTTTTCTCCTGTTTTCTTTTGGGTTTTTTTTCCTTTTTTGTAGAGGCCAGTTTAGACATACAACCCAGCAAATATGCGGATGAAGAGGTGCTGGGCATTGTCAGGTACCAGTAACAGCAGAAATAGGTCTCCCCCCAGAGCGATTGCTATCCCTGATTTGAAGGCAGCTGTCTATCCTAGCTGGTTTGCTTCTTTCTCTTGCTTGAATTTATGAGAATCCAATTTGAAATACAGCACTTACTGTGATGCTCAGCAGTTATGAATGGTGTCACTTTTGTTCATTCGAAGTTAGTTGTAGTTCTTACCTCATTGTGGTATTTTTGGGATCGTCTAAAGGTCTGAAAAGAACAAAGTATACCATCTGCATGTTTTTTCCTATGGCCTTATTTTTAAAGCCTGCTCTTGAACTTCTCACACCATTTTGTATAAATTTCATGCAAATTTTTAGAATTTGATTTCTCTGTGTTTATCTGATGTACAGTGTCTTTCATTGGTGTAATTTCAGAAAGATGTTGGTATTAATGAGATGATACCGTGTTTTTGAGAAATAAGGATTTCAGGAAAAAGGAATTTCTTTTTTTAAGTCTTCATGTTTTTTCTGAGTGTCAATAACTAAAAATAGCTTGGCCTAACAAATTCAAATTTGTGTATAGTTTTTGTCTTGTCCATAATGATAGCTAGTGTCAGAGAATTTACTCATTGTTCTGTACATTTAGTTCTGATGTTATTTGTGAAGAATGTTTGTGCACCTAAGAGTTTGTATGAATGCTATAGAGACTTACAGGATTTAGAGACTTGGCAAGTGCACTAGCTCTGTTGGGGGATGCCAGAGACTGGAAAAATTGATAGAAATATCATCTTTTTTTTTCTTTAATGTAAAACCACACACCTCAGTCAAACTAAAAATCTTGTAGTTTTTTTCATACTCTTATTTCCTTTAGCCTCGTCATTTGGGCCAAAGAAACTGAGAAACTCTGCTGTGTCCAGATTTTACAATAACTTGCAGTGTCATACATATAAAGCCTACAACTTAAGTAACTCATTTTGTAGAGCTTATGAGGCTCTCAGGTAAGGGTAGCAAAGAGTGGAAAGTGTTAATTAAACAACAGACATGCATTTGTGATCAGTCCAATCCTGTTGAGATTAAATTGGCATACAGGCCCTTTTCCTTCACTTTGTCTGATTCTTTTTTGTGGGTGTTAGTGCCCTTTAGGAGCTCAAAGCTGGGAATCCCATCCTCCTCTGATAGTCTTTTCAGTTCGTCTATTTCTCTGCTGCTGATTTCAGACACATTTCCAGGTTGGATGTAGAATTGCTGGAAAATGCAGTGCCATTAATCCTTTGCCCTCTCTTTTCCAGACGGTGCATTCAGATTGTGCACAAGCTGCTGTGCTACCAGAAGAAATGCAGAGTGAGGCTTCATTACACCTGGAGGGAGCTGTGGTCAGGTACTTTGCGTGTGCAGTGGCAGTCAAGTAGGAAAAGCCCAGAGCAGTGGCTGTTTGGTGGCCCTGACTGCTTGTTCCATTGCTACAAAGTTAAACAGCAAGCAGCAGTTCTGTTAAAGCATCTTTATTTTGCTTCACAGTTGCTAATATGCAAATTGCCTCCTTCAGAAAGCCAGTTCGTTACCATGATGGTAGCTAATTTACTTTCTTATCTGGCCATGATCACCATGGTATCCAAATGTCTTTGTGTTTCATTACCTGAGTCCCTCTTCACCTGATTCAAGAAATAATGTTTTATGGAGCAGTGTTTCTGTCAGATTATTTGTGACTAGAAGGGAAGCAGGCTCTTGGGTAAAGGGAGGTGGACCTTACTTTTCCTTTTTACTGTCAGAGCTGCATACAGGTAGAAGAGTGTGTGCAGCCCCTTCTGAAGAGAGCAGCCTAGAAATGTCAGTGTGAAGGAAGAGAGGCTTTTAACTCTGACCTTCGAGTTGATGGTAGATAGTCTGGTTCATGCCACTTACATCCTGAGATAGTTAAATATTATGGGGGTTGAAATAATCTACTGGACATAGCTTTGTAGGACTCTCATATGATGCAATTATTGTGTGGGAGGTCTGAGGAGGGGAATAGCAGAATGGATGATGAGACCTAACAGGCGTTTCTGGTGGATAGGGTGTGCGCTTCTGTTCTTATTTAGCAAGCAGTGAAGTAGCTCAGCTAGGAAAGTAGAGTTATTCCCCTTGCTGTTGTGACTTAAACAAGCACTTTATGAAAATTTGAGAGAACATGGCCCTAACTGTATATTCCTGGAGCTGTGCTTGAGACCCAGGATCAGCAATTTGCCTGGTGTAAAGCAGCTCCCATCAGAAATTGAGGGAGGAGGCTTTTGTGAAAGGCAGTGATGAGTGGTTTGTGAAACTGTTCTCAGTTAACACTGAGAACTTATCTTCAGTAGCCTTGCCCAGCTGAGTTGTAGGTACAGAGAAATGAACCAAGAACCTGAGTCACTTTCTGTTATTAAATTTTCACCTTGTGTGACATGTGGTCCATTCAGACGTTCTGAATTATTCCTGTGGAAGGTGAAGCAAGTGCCACTAATTAAGGGATTAGCGATTTCTTTTCAGTTGTTCTCCTCAGAACAGAGCCCCTAAAGGCATGGCTGCAGTGTAGTGGCAGTACAGGAGAAGTGTGTGTACAATGTGGATGTCTGTTGTGAATAGAAATTGCATCTGACAGTGTGTGTGATATCTTCTCAATAGTTACCAGAGAGCCAGAGCCATTTCTGTTTGACCAGCCTGGGCTGGATCTTTCCTACACAAGGGCAGTATGGAAGTTTCAGATATAATACCTTTTTGCTTCAAGGTATTGTTCAACAATTCAGAGAGCAAACTCTTAGTCATCTTTCAGTCCTTAACTTTCCCTATTTATGGGGCAAAAAAATAAAAATCCTTGCTGAGACTCAGTATCTTGGGATATCTTGTTAGCTGTCTCTAATTAGGTGGTGTTTGTATAGTGCTTAGGAAATGTAAAGGGCCTCAGAAGTACTGAGTACTACACACACTTTGAAAGCAAAGCAGTAATGTAAAAAGCACTCATGTTGGACAGGTTTCTGTGAAAGGTCTGGAATGTCTGCATACCTGACGTAGCTGAAGATCTTCATGGTTACTGTGGATTTCTGTGTGTGTAGGGAGATCCTCTCATGTGGGAATGAACTACTGTAAGAACGTTTCAAAAATTTTTGTATATGATGTTGAGGTGAACAGAGAGATTCTTCAGTAGCTGCCCGGTGGTTTATACAGGCTGGAAGGCCCCGGGTGGAATGGTAGATAATCTGTAAAAGGGCACATCCTGGCTGCTCCAGGTGTGCTTCTACAGTGCTGTATATTGCAGAATAAATGCTAATTGCCAGCCCTATCTTGAGATCTGTTTCATAATTAACTTATCCCTGCCAGGGTTGCTCTTGGAATACCCAGAACACTTCTGCCTTTGATGTGAAAGAATGGCTATTTCTGTGGTCTTGATCTAAGTGACAGAAAATTCCAAACTAGAATGCAGGGACTTGTGAATTAATTTCTATCCTGCATGTGACCATCGGGCTTTTATTTTGGGTTGAAAAATTAGTTATTACTTCTGGATGAACAGCTAAAAGGGAGTAGCTGTTCACTGTAAGGTCTGAGAACTTGAGTTGCCCCATCTGGTGTCCTTTACAGAAGGTCTTCAAGCCCACACTTGTCTTCTAGAATGACAAGGTGTGTGATGACTGAAGCAGTGCCCCTGTGGTGCAGCATGGATAATAGCCACGGAGGACCCCTGACAGGGCTGAGTGGAACAAAGAAGCTGGAGGGAGTTGGTATAAGGAAGTATTGAAAGAAAGGGGGGGACTTTTACCTGGCACGTAAAAGGAGGAGAATTTTTTCAGGCAGAAAATTGAGTGGGAGAAGAAGACAAAGAGAATTGTGTGGGGTAGGTAGTTGGTATAAGGTGCGGAGGAACGGAGATAAAGGTTGTAGGTGGAAGCAGCAATATATGGAGCCTTCTGTTCATTTGCCAATTCTAATGTTAGCCAGTCTCTAATTAAGGAAAGCCACTCGTGTGTCATCTGATTGATTGATGCTCTTCCTTTGTGAGTGCTTTGTCTTCAGTATGGAAGGCCAGCAGCACCTTAAGAAAGTTTCTGCATTTACTTTTCTTGATTTTAAGTTGCAGTGATGACAGAGAAAAGCAGTAGAGCCAGGTGTTTGGCATCTCTCAGGACACATATGAGGCTTTTTGTGCAGTCTGGAATACTTTATACTTTTTTGGATATGCAAATATACGGTATATTGTTTACATATGATCCTATTTCTATTGAACTTCATTTTGCAACATCTGAGCCTAAAGAACAACAATATTGTTGGAGTCCTTGGATGTGATCCAGCCTTAGCTTCTCTATTAGAATATTTTTTTCATATTAAATCAAGGGACCAGGAGTATGGCATTCAGAGCAGTGTAAATATCTGTGCTGACCAGATGACCAAGAAGGTTTAGCTGACAGAGAAAGATGCAGGAATTTCAGCTGGAAGCAGGACTGACAGAAAGGAAAATCTGTGGGTGGCAGAAGTAGTGTGTATGAGCTGGCTCTAGCTATAACTGGTGTGAAAATAAATACCAGATCACTAATGGTGCTTAATTACAGAATATCTTAACAAGAATGCTGGAGAGTGAAAAGCAACTGTACTTTGATTAGCCTATGAGAGTGATTGGCAGGTGCATTTACTGATAGGTAGACCAGATGTTCAGCTCTGGAGAAATCTGTTGATCCTGGTTCTTCTTTAAGTCTTTTTCAGCAGACTATTCACGTAAGTTCCATCATCTGTGATTAGTATGCAGCTCCTCCCTTTGAACACTTTAGAAAACCTCCAGGTTTTCTGTCGGTGACATTGTGCCATTGCTGCTGACTAGCCTGGATATTTGGCCGAGGTCAGAAACTGTAAGTGGATGTGACTGTGTTGACCTGTTCCCCTGCAGATATTTTGGCCGATTGGAAATATCCTGGACTGTTATACAAGGTGCCTTATACTTTTTAAACATTGAATGTCAAGTATAAGGTTCTTTATATACCCAGTAAGGAAATTTGGTAACAGCCAGTTCCCTGCTCTCAGAAACAGCCCATTATGCCCAATGTTTTCGGGCTAGTTTATACAGCACTTGAGTGATGGACAGTGCTATATATATGTTGTTGTTGTTGTCAAGCATGTATAAGCTATGCCAAAAGAGTTTTCATGAGTCATTTAAGCTTTTTATATAAAAAGACCTCATTTCTACAACTCCTCCCACCTCAAAATTAGCAATGCTTGAGCAATTCACTCTGAGCTTAGGGGGTGCAGGTAACTTCTTAGCAGTTGCTATGGTTTGCTTTAAGTGAAACCCATGTTTAAAGAAACAGAAAAGCAATTCTAATGTAGACTTACAATAGCAAAAGTAGAGCATAAAGAAATCTTAAATATAGTGACGAATAATGGTGAAATTGCATTTAATTGCTCTAATAAATAGCTAAGTAGGATTGAAAGTGGGCCTTGCCATTAATAAGTATTGAAGATGAATTTCCAAATTATTATAACATAAGAGTTATAGTTCCTTATCTTGTAGCCTAGTTAATTTGATAGATGAGGAATGAACTGTTAAATGAAAGTGCCTCAAATGTGTAGCACTACCAAGAAGTTAATTTTTCATCTTCTTGAGTTTACGATTATCAAAGCAGGCTATTGGAATGCTACTAGACAAAATTTTTTTCTTTCTGCAGACTCTTCAGATCTTTTTGTCAAGTTCTGTATTTATAACATGAGGGTAATATTGCTTTCAAAATCTTTTTTGGGTGAATACTAAAGAGATCAAAAGTTCCTCTGTGGAACATTTTAAAATAAAGAAGCAGTTTTTTAGGGAAGTAGAACCTGCCCCTCCTCCCTCCACTTTCAGTATATATAACACTCTTGCCCTTACGCAGTGCATATTTAAAGTGGTATTGCTTAGTCACTTTTAAGTCACAGAAATAATTAAGCAGTATTGATTACTGATAGTAATTGTTATCTATGCCATTTCTGGTTCTAAACTGTTGATCAAGTCTGCTTCATTTATGTTGCTGAACAGACTGGAAATCAGGTAATGTGTCTCCCTTTCACCTTTAATACTGCTGCCACTGTCATATTCTGCAGCAGCTGCCTGGCAAGGGAAGCTTGTTGTCTTGCAGCTCTTGCGGAGGCAGGATTTGCATACTGGTGTACCAGACAGTCTAGTTCACTGGTAAAGTGCTTTATCTTTAGGTGCCTTAAGAGTTTGGAAGACCATATAGCTGCTTGGCCATTAGCAAATGACTTAAAGATTTTAAGGGAAAAGACTTAGACCTAAAATTTGACCTTCTTCCAGACTTGCACAATATCTTACATGGCTTTAAAAAAATGCTGCCAAGGTTCAGCATTCAACAGTGCTTTCTTCTGAAATCTTGGCAGTTGAGAGGAGGCAGTCATGACTCAGCTGATGGTATAGATAAGGCTGCTGTGGTAATTTCTGTGCAATGAGGAATTCTGCAATGTACTAACAAAGAAAGAAATGTCCTTAAGCTGTGAAGGATGTTGAAGCATAAGAGAATGGTCTCTTCAGCACAGCATCTTCAAAGGTAACTAACAAAGGTCGTGTGTAGGAATAGGGTAGAAGGAACAGGATGCTTGTGTGTGTTAAGTGTAAAATGCTTTCATAAAATGAAATATAGAGTGGGTACAAAGCATATCTGTTTGTTAAATGGTTCTACTTGAACTTACTGTTTTGGGAAGAGAAAGAAGTAAATATGTGAGACTTGACCTTTCAAATACCTTCCAGCAGAGATGCCTTCTGACTTCACTGCACTGCTTGCAGACTGTAAAGAGCACATGTTAGAGTCTGAACATCTTTGTAGGTCCTAATTTTACCTAATTCAGGCTTATCTGGTGCTCACACTCTGATTTCTCCATGCCTTTTGAAGTGGGAGGCTGGCTCAACTTTTCAGAGCTGCACATTGGCATCTCCCTCTGACTGAAAGCTGCCAGCCTTGTGCCAGATGACCATGCTGGAGATTTGGGAACTCAGGAGTCCTTTGAGTACAAAGTGATGCTGGCTTTTTGGAATGCCACCTGACTGAGGAATGGGGTTGTTAGTGGGAAGGGTGGGCTCACTGCAGTTCCCAGTGGTAGTGGCATCACTGGGTGTTGAGGGAGAAAGAAGCAGGAATAGTGTTCAGGCTTGTTAAAGATACAAAGGGGATGGGAGTTCTGAGTTGATGGGATGGGTAGGTCTTTGGAATTGGGAAGGGCCTTGACCTGAGAGGATGGAGAGTCTAAGGAGGAAGAGAGGTCATAGTGTGTTTGGAGGAATAGGAGGCCCTGAGTACAGGAGGGATTGGGTAGGGTGACATCTGGGATTAGAGGGTTAGGGAGGCTGCCAGGTGTTACTGGATAGAAACTTTGTCTTAGAAATCATTGCATGATACAGAATGGGAGTTGTTCATCACTTTTAGCTCTCAGGGATGGAAGTAATATCCTTTTTCTATTCTGTTATTTGAATGCCTTGCTGGGACCATTCTTTGATGCGGGAAACTGAGGAATGGGAGCTAGTATCTAGTTTAGGTGTGTATCCTGGGTATCTATAATGTATTGTATGCCTGAAAGAGGAAAGGATGTTTCCTTCTTGGAATGATATTTTGACGATTTTAGATGTGTTTATGCCTTCTTTCTGTGTTAAGAAGGATATACACATGACTTCACAGGTCTCATTAGCACCCTGAGAGCAGAGATGCTTCTCTCTAGGATTGCAAAAAACAGTGAGGTCTTCTAGTATTCTGATGAACTGGATCATTAAGTTGAAGTTTTTGAATTAGTGCTGGTTCTAAGTGCCTCAGTAAATCAGTATAAAAATTGTGATTAAGTTGCATTTTATGTAATGTCCTTGGCTGTGGCAACTTACCTCACCTTCACCTGTAGATGGATGACCAGCAAGGTTTATATTTCTTCCTTATCCTTGGAACTGAAAGAAAATAGATAATGTTGACCAGCTATTTAGTAGGAGGCCCAACAGGTTTACAAGCACTTGTGCTTATTGATTCTAGTGACGTTTATGAGGAGGTGGATTGGTTCTGAAAACCTATTGGTTCTCACACAAACTAAAGCCTGTAGCTGTTACGTGCCATGGAATATGTAGTGGGAATTGGCAGCCCTTATAGGGTCCTGTTTTCCTTACTCACAGGAGTCCTGGTGCCTGGGACATGTAGGACTGTGTTGGCACAAGGTTGGTTCAGGAGTGCAACTTAGTTCTGTTACCTATTGCAGTGAACTTAGTAAAGGATTGAAATGGAAAGATTGTTTTATAAAATAGTTTTTATTTGTAGTTGGGGTATGTGTTGTGGGTTGGTATTCATTGATTGATTTCATTTGTACTGCTGGCAGCACTGCCATGTTGCCCCAAGAAAACCCCAGTCCCATCTCTCTTACAGTCAGAAACACACATGAAGGTCAGAAGGAAGACTGCAAACATGTGCTCATAGCCTTTTGCTCCCATTTGGGCCAATTTCCTGTTAACCTTTCCACACTACCTCCTTCAGCCAAAGCTGGAATATTTTTGTGGTAGGAGCACACAGCCATTTGGTGAAATGTTTTGGTATAAATCCCTTAAAGAAGATAGTGTAAGAGATGCAAAATCTCAGTTGCTTTGTTGTAAAAGAAGATGTTCTAAACTCTCTGCATAGGTCATTTTTAGGAAGCATCAGTTTTTAACTTAAATCTTTATGGTAACATATTTTAGTACTGGTAATAAAGAGTTTGGCCTTGGTAGCCTATAGACAGAAAAAGAATAATGCAAGATTTGTATTATTGATCACCTGATGAGATCAGAATGGGAATCCATCAACAAGAGCCTTGCTCAGATAAGCACAAAGGGAATTTAGTCATCTGCATGGGCAAAAGTCTGGCAGCTTTTGGTCATCTTGACTCAGCCTGGCAGGTTTCATCCAGATATGTTGCTCTGTCCTGCAAATGATTTAAATAAAGTTAGCAAACACTGGAGAATTTGATTATGAATCCCTAACAGTTTGCAGATCATAGGAGATAGTGGGAAATGGTCCCATTGATGATAAAATGTTACAGTCAGCTTTTCACACCCCTTTCTTCCTCTGCATAGAGGGGTTGCAGCATTCAGAATGAAGTCATTTATCCCTGCCCCCTTTTTGTTTTCAAGCAGCTGTACTCCTGGGTTCTTTATCTTATTGTCTTTCCATGTTCTCACACAATGTTTCTGCTCTTTCTCCATATTCTCTTCTTTTTCTGTTTTAAAACCCTGTGCAAAAATGTGCAACCTTAACTCCCAAGACTACTGTTTAATTAACAGTGTGAACCTGCACTGTCAGGCAAAACAGAATTGAGCTCAATATTTCTCTTTGCTCTAAAGAGGAATGAACCTTGTGGGTGTGTGCTTTATTTTTTTATTTTTAAGAAAAAAAAAGCATATTGTTCATCCAAGCTTTAGCTGAAGTTGGAAAATTTGCATTCCTTCTTATTGCTTGCTGGATTCCCATCAAGCAGCATTGCTCTGGCATCAGCAATCAGCATTTCCATTAAGCTTGCAATTTTCACACAGTTGGCTCCATTTAGGCGGGAACAGTGAGTACTGGGGATGGGGCCTATATAAAGAAAGTGAAGGGCTGGAAGTGAAGTGGCCTGCTCGACTGATCCTGGGAGCGACATGTTAAGCCAGCATGTGCTCCAGCCCTCTGGCAAGCTGTTGATCCTCATTAAGGAATCAGGCTGCTTCCATGCTTGTACCCTGAGAGTCATGGGGAGAAGAGGGAACAGCTGCAGAGTGCTGGTGATGTGTAGCCAGCTGCTTTCTGCCACAGAGCTGTGGTGGCCGGGAGGAGGACGCTGGCAGTGCCTGGGGCAGCAGGCAGGGACACAGCATGGCTGTGGGTACAGGAGCGTCCAGCCAGGTAATTGTTACAGCAGTGAGTGCGCTGCTCCCACCTGATCAGAGTGAAGTGAGGGTGCTGAAACATGTTGACTAGTGACATTGACAGAGCTTTTATTGCTTCCCCTGCTCCCCTGAGTGGGAACTACAGCATTGGTGCAACAGTCTTATTTTCCAGAGCTTTGGTTGATTGACAGGAAGCTGCAAGTGCTGTCAGTGAGTAATTGGTGCACTTGTCCAAGAATCCTGGGATAGTTTGTGCCTAGGGGAGTTCTGGTGCATTAGTTTGTAACAGCAATGTAACCATTTCTCCGACACGCTTCCTATTCCTACAGCTCTATCTGTAAACTACCTCTGCTGGTTCTTTCCTGTCAAACTCAATCTGTAGATACTCATCTCCTGCTGAATTGGTTTTGATCACTGTTCTGCTGAGTGCCTGCCAATGCTGAATGTGGACAGATCTGCACCTCTTAACACTCTGGTCATCTCAGTATGTTGTATTTGAGCCTTTGCCATCCCTAGTTTTGAATTGTCTTTCAGACACAGTGTTTACTGATTAATCTGTTTTGGGGTCCTTTCTCGTCATAGCTGCACAGTGGCCTGTGTGGTTATCCTAGCTTAGCTCTTGTGACTTCCAGTCTGGAACAAGAGAGTGGACTGCTCTGTGGTTATGGTATTGTCATGTTGTGAGAATCTGCTATTTCCTCATTCTGTGCTGTAGTCTCCCTCATGTAAGGGAATAGTGCTGAATTTTGGAATCTGGAAGAGCATTATGAGAAAGCATTGTTTGGCCTTTGACTTTTCAACAGGCATTTGATGTCGACCAGTTAGAGACAGCATTGCTCTATTGATGTTTCCAGTGTTGTTGCACATGGAGTGGTCCTGTTTTCTCTTTTGTGTTGAAGGAAAGACTAGTGCTGCTTCCTGAAGAATTGAATCCACTTTCTTCTTGGTTCCAGTCTAGTGCACCAAGCCTTACCAGATCCAGCTTACCATGTTCCTACAGTGAGAGGAATAGACCTTGCCTAGAGAGTACCTATATGTGAACAGGCTGGCTATGGGAGGCCAGGGGGGTTGCTGTGCAGCTGAGGCACTTGTAGGGAGATGATTTCTTTCAACATGCAAGTGCTGCCCTGATGTCATTGTGAGCTGCCTTCTAGTGACATGGGGGTGGGGATCCTCCTAAAGGCATTGTGATTTGAGACACAGAAAGGAGGAGGCTAAATGTACTTTTGGTACAATGGTAACTTCCAGAGGGAATGGGAAAATTACTGTTCTTCCCAGTGTGACTTGAAAGTGGAAGGGTAGAAAACTGGAGGATTTTAGTAGACCACAGGATCCTATTAATTGATGTTATACTGTAGCTGAGGAACCCTTACATAACTCTTTTACCCTGGCTTCTTTGTTGAGGGCCATTATATGCACCATTAGAAGATTTTTGACGTGTAAGTGCAGCAGATGCGGTGACAGAGGCCTCCATACTGTGCTGAACCCATCCAAGCTCTCATTGATGTGTGTCTTAGGGCTGTTCTCTTCTGCTCTGTTGTGCAATAACACATCAGAGCTTTCCAGTGCTCCTGGCAGAGTCTGTGCTACATTCTGACTTGCCCTAGGGATGGTACTACTACTTCTTTTTTTCCCCTTTTCTCTTAATCTACCTCCACAGCCCTGTTGAATTACACATGACCCAAACAGTGAACACTGAGACACTAAATAAAATCTTTGCATGAATCCTGACTTGGCTGGGACTGAATATACTTCTGTTGGAAACAAGGCACAGGGAGAGAAGGTAATGTGGGAATAGGAATAGGTGAAGGAGTCAGTGAAGGAAATCTGTCCATAACAAGAATTACCTCCTTTCTGGTGGAAGAGAAGAAGCAATGCTGGCTGCCCACAGTCTTCTCACAGAAGATTGGCTTGAAGAAGGGCAGCAAATAACTGAGCAGCAGTACTGCTGCTCCTTGGCAGACAGACCGGCCACGAGAGCTGATAAGGGAAAGTGTCTTCAAAAGCAGCTGTGCAGTGGTGGAGCTGAGAGCCTCTTTCACTGCAGTAATTTCAATTTAAAAAGCAGGGAGAGTATCTGTAAAAGCTGGTGATGTCACTTTTCATCCTTTGGCTATAATAATCCTTTGGAGAGAAAACTGACTAAAAACCAACCTGTATGCTTTACACTGCTTTCACATACAGCCAGTCATATGACTCTGTGTCCACTCAGCATGCTTTTCTACTTTGTTTTGAGGCTTTTCAAAGTTGTATTTTCTTGTTGATTTAAGAAGCATAGTCAGCATCCTCAGATGGCAAAATGAAGAGCTTGCATGAAAATACTGGTGGCTACTTGTTTAGTTTAGATACAGCCTCCTGCTTTTGTTGCTAAAGAAGTTCTAGTGACAGTGTTGTATTGTGAAATTAGAGATGTTTCAAAGACTCACCATAGTGAGTATATTGGGTCCTGCCAAGGGATGGCAAAACCAGGTATCTTTAATGGAAAAAAAAAGGCTTTAGAGGCTATTTTTGCAAATGGTGCTGTTTTCCAGTTCATGTTGAAATAGATTTCATGCCTAAACCATCCATCACTATTAAATCCTGGAGCACAGTTTGGGATAAGGTGGCTGAGCCCAAGCAAGGGTCACAGTGCTGTCTGCCCATGCAGCTGAGAGACTGAACTGCTCCTCTTTTGGGGAAAAAAGTGGATAATTTCCTGCCATGTATGAGAGGGCAGCATGCAGATGGGGTATGAGAGATGAGCAGTTGATTGCAGCAGGGAAAAAGTGACACATCTGGTTTGGCTTCAGGTTGTTCAGGAATAGTAGCATCAGTGCCCTCTTGGAGCTCAAGGGCAGAAGGGTGTTCAGCCAGTTGGACATTTCCTCTAAAAGCTTATTTTGTGTGCATAATTGTCGCTGAAGTGCACTGGGCACATGAAGCTGGATCTAAAAGTTGTTAATTCTGAAAACTCCAGGGCATAGCTGTCCTCATTTTCAGTATGGAATTTGCCTTACAAGCAAACTACAGAGACACAGAAAGAGATTTAAGGGTTCGTGTTCCACACTGATCCTGTTCCTTAGAGCCGCTTGAGTGCAGGCTGATGCAGAGTGAGGTGATGTGGAAAGAGATTGGTTGGTCTTTTAGCATTGATGTAGTGCATATCCTAATTAGGAACACTGCCACATATTTAGGAATGTGTGATTTCCAAATCGTTGGGATAAATTTATCTGTGCAGTGCACACAGTGACTGTAAACCTGGCAGGTTAGTTCTTCTGACCAGGCTCTGAGTACTGAGTTTCCTCTTCAAGTGAAGCACATCCCTCTCCTCCTAATTCTTAGGGAAGGACCAGCACAGATGAGCTGTGAGTGGGCTGTGATGTAATGCAATTCAGGTGTCAAGATTTATTTCAAGCAGTGGTAATCTCTTGTCTTCTTTCTGACTGGAACAGGAAAGTGAAACATAAGCAAATTCATTACAACATCTGGGACAAAGGTGGGACCTGGTGTTGGGGTAGAACAGAGCAAATTCTTCTTCGAGTGTTGTCACCAATATAGAGCAGTGCAAGTGCTTCAGAAATACTGCAGTGGGAAGTTGTAGGGTGCTTGTCCTTGTCATTTGGTGAGTGCTCATGTCTGAGATAAATACACTTGTTCTTTTTAAAATACCATCTTCCCATCACTGGCAGCTTTCACATTCACTGTGTTTGGATGTTCAGTGGCTTCTCATCATGCTGTGCAATCACCTGCTGGCAAAGGCCATTCAGGCAAAGGGATGAACAAGAAACTTGACACCACTTGTTATAGGAAATCCAGAGCTCTAATACTCTGCTTCCAGAAGCCCAAGTTGCTTTTAGTTGAACAGCAGCACCTGGTCATGAGCTGTGGCCATGTGGACTGGCATGGCTGAGAAAGAGGTAAAGTCATGCTTGTAACTACAAAATGGGGAAGAGGGCTGATGAGCTGCTGTGACAGATGCAGGGCAGCTGTCTGCAGTCCAAGGCACTGACTGCAGGAGGCTCTACTTTTTTGCTGTGGAGGCTTGGTTACCTTGGCAACCTGTTTTTAGCTGGATCTCTGCTCCGGTGGAGAGCCCATATGTACCTGCTACTTCTTTGTTTCGAAATAGCTGTTTTACAGAAAAATAACTGACAGGAGTATTTCCAGAGCTGGTTGATTGTGAAACCCAGGTTCTGCTTTTGGTCCCAGGAGTTTGTCTGATGATGGGCCGATAATGGTATAGGGAGTTCTGTAGCTGGATTGAATAGTTGCTAATATATCTGCTTCATGAGGTGGGCTGCTGTCATGGAAGGGAGAGATGTTATTGCTGATGGTTAAATCCAGGAATAGCTCTGAAAGATAAATCACTTGTGTGTCTGGAGTTTGCAGAGAACTTCGTTTATTCTGGTTTGCAGTTCAGCATCAGCCACCCACTGGTAGTTTAAACTGGAGTGGTTTCTGTCTGTGATGAGTACATACCCACCCTGGAGCTGTAGGCTCCCTTTTTGGGGGCATATATAACTTTTGATGCTCATGGTGAACTTCTAGTGCTGGAAAGTACAGGTTGTAGGACTGCATTCAGAATCTGACAGTTTTGTTTAATTCAGGATCTGACTGGTCTCTTCATATCTGTCTTCATACTGTAGCCTTTTTGGTTTTACCTTTTGTGAATACTTTGTAATGCTGAAGAGGGTGGGTAATCTAAATTTTGCCCTTACCTCACTTGGTTCCCTATGTGTGTTCTCCTTCTCTTGCACAGCCAGTACCTTTGGGCTGAGGTGAATGAGCTGTTCTGCATTCGCTGTGGAGTTCTCACAAACCAGAACTGATCTTTTCACAGGTTACTGGGCAGCGTGTGACACTTGTGTAATGATGGGGGGAAAAACGGATTAACAAATTCTCCCTGTGCCTGTAAGAAATTGAAGTAATGCCTGGTGTTGGTCTGTTAGACACAGTTACCAATTAGTAGATAATGAAAAACGTTTGAAAAACAAGTGTGTATAGCACTCCAGCCTGACTTTGCAAGACATCTGAAGTCAGGTGGTTTGTCTTGAAATCTGTTTATTTCAGAGAAGAGGATACATTAAGAACCTGTTCTAGGCAGGCATCAACATTCAGTCCTGAGCAGCTATAATGCAGAAGAAAACAGTGTTCTCTTCTGATAATTTCAACAACTAGAAAGTCAAGATAAAGAACTTTGCATTTTATTCAAGCACGTGGAATACAATTGTTTATTGTAAATTATGTTTGATTAAAGCATTTTTAGTGAGCCTTTTTGTTAATAACCACTATTACTAACTGCTTCTGGGTTACAGCAGGAGCTTTTGTTGTTTCATTATTTAAGATGAGTGTGAACCAGATCTTTAGTCTTTACTGCACAGCCGTAGATAACTGACACAATAAAGTACTACATCCTTCCTTTTACCAGTGCAGCAGCATTGAAACAGAGCTACAGAAAAGCTGTGCTGTGGGGGTTTTGTTACTTTTTTTTAACTCTATGTATCAACAAGAGTGACAGTTTGGGGCTGACTATGCATACATCTTGTTGGTGATAGATGAAACAGAAACAAGACAGTCGGATTCTCCAACCCCAAACCTCACTCTAGTTCATAGCAGATAGAAAAATCTCCATGAACCGACTAAGCTAACAAGAGACTTACCTTGAGCCTGAGCCAATTCGATTGGGAAGTCAGTGAAGGAGAATAAAAGTGCGGAGGTAAAATAGCTGTCACTTAGCTGTCCAGCGCAGTATTTTAGGCACAGATGATAATAATGGCCAACCTTCGCAAACGAAGATTTGGGAAGGGCTCACCCCATGTGGGTGTGCTCTTCGAGCCTGCGCAGTGGATTTTTTAGGTGAGGCTCAGCGTGCACAGAACTGGCCCCACCGTTTAAGTCCTAAGGTTCATTTGCCATGGCCGAGCAAGCTTGGACAGTGACAGTGAAGTCCTTGGGACTATCTACAGCACCCAGTACTAACTGGGGCTGACCCTGCTTGGCATCCGAGATCTGATGGGATCGGATGGCAGGGAGGTGTTTAAGGCAGGGAGGCATTTAACTGCCGGGGACGGTCCGTACTGAGACTCGAACTCGTGACCCTGGGAGTCAGAGACTGGAGTGCTCTCCACTACACCACGGGACCACCCATTTTAGGCACAAAAGCACCATCAAAGCCTACATGTAAATTGATAATTACTGAGGTCAGCAACTGGCATTTAGGCTAGTTTAGACCTGATAATGTAAATACATCTGTATTTAAGTTACTTATAGAGAATGGCTTTCTTTTTTAAATTATTTAAAAATACTTACTTTCTCCTAGCTTTGATCAACTTGTTGAAGTTCCTCATGTCTAATGAGACTGTGTTACTGGCTAAGCACAACATCTTCACCCTTGCTCTTATGGTGAGTACACACAAATCCTCTTATTTTTAACAACTTATTAGTGAATGAATTTTAAGAAAGAATTGTAATCCTGAAAGGATTCCAGAAAGGATTTCTGGCCCATTAAAGAGACATGAGAACAAGGCCACAAAGTAGAGGAATATTGTGGTTGGCTTAGCTATGTGTTTGGAAAGGGCAGCATTTGGACTCCCTGTTGGGCCTCCTCATTGAAATAAAAAAAGTCTGTGTGAGGAAAGGCCTAGTTTAACTTTCCATATTTGATAATATTTTTTCTTATTCTGTGTCCCTTTGTATGCAAAATAGAAACATGTTTTTCTAGCCCCAGATAAAATTGAATTTAAGCTTCTTGTCTGTCTCTTCCATCCTGTAAGGAAATTAATAGATAAAGCAATGAAGTAGTGTAATATTGTCTGCTGCAACTGCAAGCTATTTCTTTGAAGGTTTTGGACATAGTTTGTATTGTTTCTATTGCAGAATAGATTGGGGCTAAATATTCTTGTTATAACTTTTTTCACTTGTATAGGTTGTGAACCTGTTCAACATGTTCATCACTTACGGAGACACCTTTCTCCCCACTCCCAGCAGTTATGATGAGCTGTATTATGAAATCATTCGGATGCATCAGAACTTTGACAACCTTTATTCTATGGGTGAGTATCTCCTGACTCGCCAGGGCTGCTGCTGGCTGGAAATGAGGGTGGTGGAGCAGGGATGTTTGTGTCAGGTGTTTTTTGTCCACTGATGTGTGCCTTGCTGAATGGGCATGTTTTATGTGCTTGGACATGTTTGGTAAATTAAGAATTGAGGAATTGAGAGAGGATAAACTTGTTAAAGGGATAATTTTTTATTTTTTAAGTCAGAAAAAATGGCAACGGACTCGTAGCCTCTGTATCAGTCACTTAGTGGGATTGGAAATATAAATTCATTGTCATAACAGAGTATGTGGAATTTCATGCATTTTCATGTAGTTTGCCTCTACAATATTTGACAGTTTCGAGTCAGAAGGCAGGTACATGCTGCTGAACCAGCCAGCACAGAGGAACACTCAATGCAAATAAAAATTTGGAGAAGAAGCTTGCTGTGCTAGACAAATCACATCCACTGCACTCATTGCCCAAACAACCAAGAAAACAGCCCTGACAAACCTGCTTGCAGTGACAAGTGAGTCACTGGACTGAAGAATGTGCCCGCTGGCAAAACAGGGAGAAGATGCTGTCCTTCAAAGAGAGAGACACATGCTGGAAAGCCACCAAGTGATGCTCAGCAGGGAAAGGAGGAACAAAGAAGAGCAAGGAATGCATGGAGGTGTAGTCAGGCAGTGTATACACAGCAGCCTCCAGCCCAGGGTAGCTGCAGTAGCACTGGTGTAGTGTCTGGGTACTTGAAGCTATGAAAAAAGGAATATAGCCATGTTCTTGGTTTGCTTTATTCTAGAAGGACCTTTCTTCTCTTCACCCCCTGCTTCCTTCTCAGTGTGATCACCCAATGAACAGTAGGAGTTAATATAAGCAAATAAGAGGACAGACAATTGGCCACATCACTCTTTTGGCATAGATGAGAACCATCCTCACGTATATTTTGTAGCTGAATACTCCCTGTAACTGCAAGCAAAAATAACGGCTCTTTTGTATAAATTTCCTACAGTTTTCCTCCATTATATAAGGAATCACTTGGCCATTTTTGTGCTCTCTGAGTGCGTAAGATTTTTTGCTAACCCGTTTCTTACTCCTAAGAATTGTAGCTGGTAAGGTGAGGTGATTTTACTTGCCAATAATTTTTTCAAACCCATCCACTGTCAAAGCTGAAGGCAAGTGGAATAGGAGAATAACACCCAAAATACTTCCGCAGTTGGGTTGCAAAAGACACACCTAACCTGTTGAAACAATTAATTTGTCACATGAATGTTTTCCATCCTGCTACCTAGAGCAAACCCCTTTGAATTACTATTGCAGATACCTTAATGGAAACCCTGTCTGAATACATTACTTCAGATATTCAAATAAAGGACCCACTGTTTGACAGAATAATGTTACTCAGAGCTGACATCTTTTTTTCTGCAGATGACATATAATGGCAGACTAGGAAGTGAGAAAGTACTACTGTCTCAAGCTGATGATAGCCACCAGGTGTCCTGACAGCTTCCTTTTGCTTGTCAGCCCATCTGTGAGACTACAGTGACCCTTCTGTCCCCTGACCTTTGGGGCATTTGTTAGCACAGATGAGAAAGCTACTCTGTCCTTTAGTTTTCTGTTAATGTGGTTGAAACTTTCTATGTTGGGAATGGAGGTGGAATCTAGTTGACTTGGTTTTTTTTTTTCTTGTTTTGAAAACTGAACTTTATCCAGATCTGCAGGACTGGAAGCTTCTGTCCTGCAATTATAGCCATGAGTATGCAGCCACTGTGCTCATGGATTCGTAGCATTCATGTTTTCTAGACCATCCTAAATTCAGGTGATGAGCTGTTCCTTCACTTCTATGTTGAGGGTGAATTTTCTTGCGTAATTCAATTTCCAGAAAACCCTGTATGTACAAATTCTTAGAAAATTCCCTTTTATTCAGGCAATATGGAAATTAATCTAAACATCTGCTAGAAGATCTGTTATTGTTTTGATGCATACCAAGAGGTGTGCAGGTAACTGCCACCATAGAAACACTGCATGTTTTGACCTAAATAACTATTTTTGGTACTCTGGCAGAAAAGAATTGTATTCCCTAGAAGTTCTTCCTGTTGCTGAATGTTTTCAGATCTGCTCTTAAGTCTGTCAGAGACCATCTGTGCAACAGAATTACCACCCTTGTTCATACAGGAGTGTTTTCTCGTAGGCTGGTGTGTAATTCCTCTTTGCATTTCTGGATAAATGGGCATGTGAAAAATCCATCGTTGTTGGAGAGGGTTTAAACTGCAGCATGTAGTTCAGTTCAGATGGAATCTTGCACAAATGGGAGCTGGAGGACAACAGCTGTATGTGGAATAATAGCTATTCTAGACATAGGACACTGCCCTCTTTCTGGGGGAAATGAACTGTATATGTGGCAGTGAAAGCAGTTAGGAGGACCTGGGTTCTCTTGTGCCCTCTGCTTCTCGTCTCCGAGTCATTATTTTGTTCTGCTCACCTATTCCATATTCCTTGTATTTCTTAGATGGGCTTTGAAGGGAATATCAGCCCTGGATCACAGGCTGTCTCAAAGATGACCTTCATTTTGATGTGGTTCCTGGACTTTCATCTTGCCAAAGCAGATTTTTTTTTCTGTTGTAAATTAAAAAATTGCCAGTTCTGTGCCAGCACTGTTAACTGTGTTCTCCTTTCAGTTCTAAGGCTGTCTACCAATGCTGGTCAGTGGAAGGAGCCTGCAAGCAAGGTGATCCATGCATTAGTCAATATTAGGTAAGGAGTACAAGTTAGTAGCCATTTTGAAGATTCTTGTGTCCTGTGTGACTACATTTTTATCATGATTATTTCACATTTGTTTTAGTAGATTTGATTTTGAATTTGTTCTCTTTGTTGGGCTAAGTAGTTGCTCTAAACGGGCTTACTGGGATTGAGAGGATCACCAGGGTTTGATTGTCCTCTCTCCAATAATTCTCTCAGCTCTTCTGTCGACTGAGTGCTTTCAAAGCATGGCACAAACAGTAATGAATTAATCCTCACAGCATTCTTGGGAGAAATTATACGATGGGGAGCAATGCTGTGCTGGAAGAGCAGTTGTGGACCTAATGAATTTCTGTTGCGTGATTCTATTGCAATTCCATGGAGCTATGAAGGGGACTATAAGCCAGCTCTAATAAGCAGATTTGAGGCCTGTAATTATTGCAGGATTTTTGTGTGTTTAAAACTGATTATTTAAGGACATTTCAGTATTCTCTTAAACCTCTTCTTCCTGTTCAAGGGCAGAAGTTATGCTTTACTTGTAAGGAGTGTAAATCTAGGTGTGTATTCTTTCATTGTGGCAATAATTTAACCTCGTGGCACCTGAAGCAGCAAGTGCTGACCAAGCTGGGTACTGGGCAAGAGGATCATGGATCTGATTGATTGATTGGTCGATTGATTAGAAAAAGGAAGAATATTGAGAGAGAATCTTTACTGCTTAGCTCTCTCTTGTAAACAAACCATAAAAGTCTTTATACTGAAAAAATACCTGTCCATCACTTCCCCGGTCACCCCTGACACCAAGTAGCTCAGTACTGTTGCCTTGCTTGTGCTTCTCTGTTCCATCACTACAAAAGACATTGTGTAGGGCAAACTCTGGGAACATCTGTCAAATCAATATACATCTTAAATGTCTGCAAATCTCCTTAAAGGTTCCCCTAATAAGTCTGTAAGCTTGATAACATCATGTATGATTCCAGATTTATCTTGGTACTATCCTTATTTTTGGTTTTGTTTTTTTTTTAAACAGATGTAAGTGAACTCTTGTGGGTAGATAATGCACTTGAAGTGAAGCAGGATAACAGGTAGCTGTTGGCAAATTAATGTCACTTAATGTGACACAAAGTATCTGGCCTGGGAATTCTCTGTATACTCAGGGAGAGAACTCCAAACTGGGAAGAGATTAAAAAAAACAAGTGTTCACAGAGCATTTGTGCTCACCTCTGGTTTGTGAAACAAAGATTTTGCGTGGGCTTATTTCCTCTTGGTTTAACAATTGCTTTTGTGAGGCTCAGTGTGCAGTTGAGACGAGGTACAACCAAAAAACTGGCACTGTGATACCCCTTCCTGGGCAGCCTGTGTCAGACATGCTCAGAACACAGTTCTGTCTGGAACCAGTGAAGCCCCTAACCTGTTTCTCTGCTGGACTTCTCGTAGCTTTCCCCTGCTCCACCCAGCTGCTCATCTGTGTTGAAATTTTGTGAATGACTGTTTTTCACTGAAATTAGAAAAGGTCTAAATTAGAGATGATTCAAGGCCTAGGGAGGGATTAGAATTCAGAGAAGTCAGTCTGATTTATCCCATTTCCTTGCTCTCAAAAAAAAAAAAAGGAGGGGAAGGATTTTGGCTATTGGTTTATTTTCTTCTGATGGTAAAAATATTACATTTGAAGGGTTCTTTAACTGAACAGATTTCAGGGCAGCCAGAGAAATCCAAAGGTACTGTGCTTTTGTCAAGGTAATTGACAGTGTGATGTTTCAGAGTGGTGACTGGGACTAGGACCTGGTTTAGCACCTAATTATCTGGATTGCCTTTTTGCTTATGCCCCTTCGGTTTCCCTTGAGAGTGACTGGTCTTAGCGTACTGTGTCTTATTTGGATGCCTTTGCCATGAAGAGAATGTATTTAGAGAAATCCACTTCATATTGGATTTTTCCCTCACCTTGCTCCATCATTCTGGAAAGTTTTTATGAGCAATGATTACCTGCTTTTTGCTGTAACTGTGCAGTGAAAAGTCATGCTTTGGTTTATACCTTCATCTCATTACACAAGCTATTCAAAAATAAATAAACATTATCATTTCCTTATCCTAAGGCTTTTAGTTGGTTTTATAAATGTAAAAGCATCTGTCTGTGCATGCATATGTTGGACTTTAACAAGCGCCTTAAATTCTGGTGTACAATTTTATGTGTATTTCTGCCAGGAGAGGAACAGTGAGCTGTTTACAACTTTTCAAGGCTGCAATGCATTTGTGTTACAGGAGTAACTGTTGAGGAGACACATAAACCAGTCCTGCTTTCACCCACACTGCTGGACTGGTGAGCTCAGCTCTAATAGAGAGTCAGGATGAGTAATACCTAGAGAATCTTTGACATGTTCTTGTTTAAACTCAGCCACAGAGAGATCCTGCTTTGTGTGTCCTATTATGGTCTGTACACTACTTTTTAGTTGGACCCCATTTTCCACTAGACAGCCTGATTGAGTTTTGTTGTTGCTGATTATTTGATTGTTCTTGTCCTTGTATTCTTTGATTTCTCCAGTGAAAAGAGCAGTCACGAATATTCTTTTTTAGTATTGAGAGACAGGGATGCTATTCCTGCCTTCTCCTTTTTACAGACAATTCATAGTTTCTGTCCAACCTAAAGAAAATGAAAATTTGAAGAAGACAGAATAATAATAGCTTTATCTGTCTGAAAATCTTACATACCACACTGGAATGAGTGATTTCAACTGCTGTCCTGTCTCATAATAGTCATTATAACTTCTGTCTGTGCATTTGTCTCTGGGGTTTTCATAGGTAATTGAGATGTGATAGACTGCAAGATAGAGCTGCACCACTGGTAGGCTTGAAATAGGAAGGTGCAGCTGTTGGCAGTTTGAAAACTCACCTTCTCACCCATAAGGAAATAAACACATTTTGAGACAAGTTATTTTTTTTTAAGCTAATGAGCCTCTTCAAGATAACACTGTGCAGGTTTGCATTTAATGAGGATTTTATTAACGCAGGGTTCGAAGGGTCATCTTCTCATTGCCTGTTCAGTGAGAAGGGTGGCAGCTGAATCCCTGTGTTCTTTTAATAGGTTTTCTCCTGATCAGGATTTTTCCAAGGTGACTAAATAGATTAACTCAATGATTAGTTGACTGAATTTCTCCATTGTCTGAAATTCAGTCCTATCATAATTTTAAAAATAATTTTATTTTTCTCACTGAAACACTTTTAATAAGCAGAGAGTAAGTTTGTAGCATGTAACTAGACAGGGTTATTTGTTTTAAGATGTTTTATATGCTGTTTTAGCATACACTGCAATACTCACTTGGGTGCTTTCATTTACTCTCCCATCTTGCAGCTACTTTTGTTCCACTTGAGACACCCTCTGTGATGCTCTTTCTTTGAACAGGAGGTGCTGCTTTCCCAGGGCTGTTTTTGGGGATTGTAAAGGAGAGACTGGGGGTTTGGGAGAAGCACTTAAAGCATCACGCGGATGTGTATAAAATGGTTATGTTTGCTGCCAATCTAGGCAGGAGCATTTTGAAGGAACGCTTAAAATTTCACTTAGGTGAAAGAAAGACAAATTAGGCTGTTCTTACTTGTTATAGGACAACAGACATCCTGATCCTGAAGCTCGTGATAAATTACCAGCACTCCACAGAACTGCACTTACTGAAAACCTTGACAGAGGGGGAGGCTCCATTTAGATATTTGTTAGAAAGTGAGCAGCTGCGAGCAATCCACATACACCTTCAGCATTGACTGCAAGGAAATTAGCATCTCCTTGTGGGGAGAGAAGAACCAAATGCTGCTGACCTAGTCATGTTGCAGTGGGTGGCTGTAGCATTTATGCAGGATATGTGAAGGGGGACCTGCTGGTAGAGAGTGGCTTCTGCATGGTGTGGTGACCTGTGGGTTAGTCAGCTGAAACTGTGTGCAAAATACACATTTATGTATGTATATGCACACTTTCTTCCTTCCCTCTCCATACAAACATAATGGACGGTCATATTTCTTGCCAATATGAATAAGAGAGTGAAAAAGGGAGCTTAAAGCCTGTTTATGAAAAGAAATGGTCAAGAAAATCTATATCAATTTATCCATAAAATATGGATATCTGTGTGTACACTACAGGTACATGCACATACGTGAATGTGTATAACCATATATATGTATGGATAACTGTGTATATATAAACATATACAGACATACTCATATGTGTATACGTACAAATATGTATTTATAAGTAGAACACACACAAAAACATGTTGCCTTTGGCAATGGGCGAATCTAAAGCCATAATCTTCAAACTGAAAATACCAAGCACCTGCTTGTTTCCAAATTCTCTGAGATGGTACCACATGTGTCAGGTAAGGATGCTCAGGTTTTGCTCCTGCAGGTTGCACCATTGCACTGGGTGTGCTTGTGATCCCCCCTGGCATGGGGGGACTGTGTGGAAGTGCTGGCTTGGGCCGGCCAGTGCTGAGCAGCAGAGGGTGCTCAGGCATGCAGGTTAGCCTAGGCTTGTCTGGAGTTCATTCCCTGTGATTCTCAAACCCACTTGTGAGGGCTGCCACTGGTGGAATAACAACTCCATTGAATTGTTCACTGAGGTGTGTTTAATGGTAATGACCTCTGACATGATGTCACTGCTAATCAGCCTGACTGAGCTCAGATCACAGGATAGTGCAAGACAGTCAACAATTATTTTTTTTAATAAGAAGAAAGCAACAAAACCCAAAGGGAAAGTAAAATATCTATTTTTGATACTTTTAAATTCTAAAATAAGTTTGTTAAGAGTAAGGTTCAAATTGTTGGTAAAATGCTATAAGGAAACTTCTGAGCTTTTACCTGAGGTATTTGAAGAATTAGTTCATCACAGTTTTCAGGTGGTAGTCTGAAAAAATTATGATGCTGAAAAACTGAAGGCAGATTCTAGATGAGGGTTCTGGCTTTGTACTAGTTCTTTTTTAGTGACCTTTGATCAATCCTCACTGCAGGAGCAAAACTAGCAGACCTTTGTCATTTCATGTGTTTCTTATTACATACTTGTCTGGTTGCATAGGGACTCTGGCACAGCCAAACAGTTCCTGAAATGCCAAAGTGGTTATAAGAGAGCTGGTTATTCAGAGTTCACCTGCTACCACTGCTTGTTTTTCACTTGACCTTGCAGTATTCTGGTAAGGAAAGTTGCTTTGTTATGAGCAGCAGATCTTGATGTGAACGGATTCTGGCATTAGCTGGGACCTGAACAGAGGAAAAAGGTGGATTGAAAGGGAAAGGCCTAATGACCAGCAACATATTAACAGAGGAGTCAAAAAGAGGGAAAGAAGCACTCCTATCTCCAGTTGCAATGTTTTATTTTTTCATGGCAGTCTACCTATGTTTTCATTGTTTTTTATTAGTGTTTAGTCTAGTCCTGTAACTTCAGTATTTCATTTCTTGTTCATATCTGATTTCTTCTTGAGACATTGTTGTTAGTTTTCAGTTATTGCTCTTTATTTACTAGCTGATTCATCTTGGTGTGTTTCTCTTACAGAGCTACAGCAAATTTCATTCAGCTGTAATTTTCTTTCATTCTTTCTCATTCATGTAGTGGCTTAATTAAATGTTGTCTCTGCCACTGGCCCAAATCCAGATAGAAGATCTGTTGGTTGAGTGGTGTTGCATGGACCAGTTCCACGAGCACAGTAGTGTAGTTCAGCAAGTCAGGGACATCCCAAGTCACCTTCCTTCTTTCTGCCAGTTAATTCCATTTCAGTCACTGCTGCCTGGGAAGGGACTCTGACAATGTCAAGTCTGTTTTCTCTTTAATGAATTTTTTTTCGTGGTGACTTAAGGTTTCTAGAGCTGATGCTGATTATGAGCAAAGCATTTGTATGGCAAAGAAATGTCTCCATCTGAGATGCCATAGCCACAGCTTGCTTTCTTCAGTTCCCTTGAATGTCATTCTGCAAGGATCACTTTTGCTCTAGAATGTCATCCTCAAAGTAAGCAGGGCTTTTTTTTGATTGGGGTGGGGATAATCTTGAAGTGATTTGTTCCTGGGATGGCAGCCTCACTTAACTGACTTTCGTAGCTTCTTTTCAATGTCTGGAATTTTATCAGCCACTTCCATTTCCTTTCCTTGAGTCACAAAGGCAACAGGCTGGCCTTTAAGAGGGAACTGGCAGTAGGATCCCCTTGTGTATTTCAGCTGCTCTGTAAGGTTTGCTGTGGGGGTGAGGTGTCTGTACAAGAAAGGATTGTTTGCTGTGCCAAAAGGAAACTTCTCTGCAGCACAGCCACTGCTTGGCACTCTTCTGAAGTTCAGCAAGTATCTTATTTCATGTGACTCTTGTAAGGTGAACCTCTCACTGCAGTTTGCCCATTTGTGAACATTTGTTTTTCTGGATGTTTTGTTGGAAACTTTTCTTCCTTGAGATGTGAAAGTTTTGGTAAGTTAGCCAGGATCTACAGGCTACTTAGTAAAGTTTGCTGAGAAATATTACCTCCATTCCTGAGGTATGGCAACTCATATTTCACCTGCTCTGTGTCAAATGGAGCTGCCTTGTGAATAGGGAGTTCCTGTCTGTGGATCTTGTTTACTGGATTCATGGGTGCAGATTGTGGGCTTACAACATGGAGTTAGTTAAGCTGCTAGCAATTTTTTTCTGAAAGCTGTGTTTTCAGCTTTGGAAGTGTAATGTTGGCACATAATTTCAGCTTTTGTGCTAGTGAATTTGGGGTCTGGAGCTTTGGGGGAACAGACAGTAGAGAAGGTAGAGACTTCTCAGTGCAATTGTGTTTGATTTATGTGAGTGACTGTGCACTGCCTGATCTGAAGAAATGTGGCACCAGGCAAGAAATTCTTTCTCGTTTTGCTTGCCAGATATTTTTCTCTGTAGAAACATAAAAATACGGAAGAATATATGTCAGCATGGGGAGTAGTTCTGGTTTATTTCAGAAGTGGTTATAATATTTGTTGGTTAGAATTTTTTTCTGTCTCATTTGCAGATATTTTGGTGTTGAATCCTGTTGCTGGAAACAGGCAAGTTATGTATGAGCTCAGTAATACATTAAAGCATGTGCTGTAAAGCTGGGATGCAGTCTTGTAAACTTCCTGGGTTTTTGCTGCAGCTCAAAATCCAGAGGGGTCTGCTGTGTCCTGCTTTCAGTGGTTGTATTGTGTCATCCTGTTTACAAGAACAATCCTAATTATTTCTCTGGTACTGTGGCTGGCATGCGTTCAGTTCCTAATTGATAGATTTCAACCTTGCCATCAACATCTTTGCTGGTAGCTCTAATGCAACCAGATTCTCTTGGCCCCAAGAACTGGCTCTACTGGAACATGATTGAAGCACAGTTTGAAACAGCTGTTTGTAGCTTGTCAAAACTTTACCCATGCTGGTTTTATTCTTTGGGTAAATATAAGGGACTCTGATCTCCACTGGTCTCAAATACAGCTTTCAAGATTTGCTTTAATGGAGAAAGAACATGAAGCAACTTTCTTCATAACCCAAACAATGTAAAAATCATTGTGAGCTTAAATTACACCTTTTTCCCTTGAAAAATGATGTAATGTAATGCTGTTTTGCTCTTTCTGTTTAAAAGAAATCTGTTGCTCACAGCAGCAGCCAGAATTATTATTCCCTCTGAAAGTCTGGGCTGTGGGATGTGTACTTAAAGAAAAAGCTTTTGAAAAGCCAGTAACGCGTATTTCTGATTATCTTATAGTAGTGGGGGGCCTAAAATTTGGTTTTGCTCTAGAAATGTAAGTGCCCTGTTCTTTTAATTCTTCCTTTAGGACTAAATTGACAAAGTGCCCACTCATTAAGTACATCTGCTCATTAAGGTAATGAAGTACCTACCTTATCTTGAACTGGAAGCAGGGATAATACATTGTTAGCATGACTGCAAAACTGCACTCTGAAGATTGCACCAGAATCTGTAGCTCAGTTCCCAGGGAACTGTGAAATGAAGGCACCTTGTTTGTAAGATGTTGTTCATTAGAAGAAACAAGCATCCTAGTTTTCAAAGTTAAGGTGCTTTTTTTAGGAGCTCTACCCACCAAAGGCAGAGACAGGTGTCTCACCCTACCAGCACGGGGGCCAACTTTGCAACTGCTGGTAAATACCAGTTGGTATAGCCAAGGCCAAGGTGAAAGTAAAATGCTGCTTGGAGTTGGGGATGGTGGTGGGAGGGGAGAAGAGAGCTTGAATGAATGCGATTTTTTTGAATTTTTTTTTCCCCTTCCAAAATGTCAAAGTATCTTGGACTCTAATATCTCTGAATCCAGACAGAGGCCATAAGATACATCAGAATTTCACGTGTCCTGAATTAAATTGAATGATTAGGAATCCCAGAATGCAACCTTTTGTTATTATCCTGTTTGGTCTTTAAATTTTTTTCTGACCCTTGTAGCTAGAAGAAAATTCAGGAAATGATGGCATAGTGCTCCAGAAGTAGCAATTTCTCCCTTAGCTTTGAGGTCAGATTTCTGTTGCCTGTCTCAAGGGATACCCATGTGATTGGCTGCTTCTCAGCAATCAAAGCCAACCATGTTAAGGTAACAGTGATCTCATGAAGAATTCTTCTGTGATGGGGTACCAGGGTCTGATGCCTCATGCTGATAAGGGTTTAGTTAAAGCCCCAGTGTGCTTCCTCAGCCTGTGCTGTGATCACTTTATACCTTAGAGCAGGTATAAACTGACAGTGTGGCAGAGCAAGAGGGTTCACCTGCCGTGTATTCCTGCTGTCTGTCTCTGGGAAGCAGCCTGCTTCATGCAGCTGCATGTAAAGGAAACCAGGGACCTGACACAGGATAAAACTCTCTAGGCAGGAAAAAACCAAAAAGAACAAAGCAGTAAGTTTGTAGTGTGGGTCAGTTCTCAAGCCTTCATTGCATAGATATGACTGGTTGTGTCAGCCTGTGGGTGCAAACAGCTCAATGTTAGTGACAACAAGACAGTCTCTCTTAGCAGCATTGACTTGTTAGACCAGTTTTAAGCTGAAATGCTGCAATAAAACTCTTTTTATGGTTAAGTCCAGCATCATCAGTGGTCACTGGTGTGACTCTTTGCAGAGGTCTAAGCACGTGTTCTCTTGTGCTGGTATAGTGCAGGGTGATTTTTGCAAACTGTTCTTGCTGTTAATATAACCATTGTCTAAGGCTTTGCCTTAGGGACTGGGCTGGAGACAATGCTACTATGAGCCCAAAAAGTGAGATCTGGGGTGTTACTCAGCTGACACTCTGAGGTAGCAGATCGCTGACACACTGAAGGCATCTCACTGCAGCTGAGTCCTGTTTGATAGGATATAAAAGCATGGTCTCAAATGTGTCTTATTTTGAGGGTGACCAAAACTGGAATGACCTTAAAAACTCCCTGGCAATCCTTTTACCTGACTTTGCTAGAAGACTTTGAAAGTCTAAAGCTTTCTCATGTTGCTGCTTTAGTGATTGATTAGGTTGTCACTTTTTGTGTTAATTACAGTGACATTTTTCCTCTCATTAGTTGGATTATGGAAGGTTTTTGAGTCTGTGTGGGATGGAAAGCAATGCAACCTTTGTGGGCCAAGGGAAGGATGATTTCAAACTGTAGAACACTGAATTTCAGTGATGGCTTTGGGTACTGTAAGAAAATTGCTTCTACAGGAAATGTGGCTGGTAAGTTGTTTGAGGGCAACATAAATGCCTTTTATTCTAGACAAACTTGGGATGTTACTCACACTTTGGATGAGGAATTTTGAACTGGATCCTTCTTCCAGAAGGTTGTGTGTTAATTGATGTAAATCTCTTGCTGCTGACAGAGGGGTGTGAATATGATGTACTTTATATTATGTCCTTCTTGGGGTGTTTGAAAGGTCTTTACAGGGAGAGTAAGCAGGGCAGTGTTTGTGAAAAAAGGTCAGTTGCTTTTACTTCTTTTGTAATTATTTAATGTTCTTCTTACAATTTTGCAATACTATTTGTTTGCTTTGGAATCTGAGCTCGACCTTAGTGTCTTATGGACGTTTGAGATGAGCTTGTCTGAGGCAGACTTTCCTTGTGAACTTAGAAAGCAATAGATCTGCTATATGCTGTCATGATTCTTTATTGGGGTTAACCCATGTGTGGTATCTTGAGACTTGCTGAAGGAGCAGGCTGTGATTTTCATTGGGTAGCACCTATTGTTCTTCCTTGTTTGGTGACTTTCACTCTCAGCATAAACTAATATCAGAAATGAAAAGTCACAAAACAAGACTGTCCAGGATCTGAAGTTTGTCTGTGAAATAACTCAGGTTGCAGTAAGGGAGGTTATTCTCAACATAAGTGATCCAGTACTGGAACAGATAGCTCAGTGCAGTATCCACCCTTGGAGTTCTTCCTATGTTGCCTGAACATAGCTGTGAGTTAACTGGCCCTATGCTGACTGTGAAGTTGGATCATGTAACCTTTCAAGGTCCTTTCCAACCTAACCCACTTGATTTTAGACAGCAATCTCCTCACTGCATGGTCAAGTAGTAAAACAAGCGAGAAAGCTTGTTCTCCTGGAGTGTGTTGTGCTATATGTTAACTCTGGGGCCATCTGCTAGGGATGCAGAGTAGAGCACTTATTCAAATGAGTAGGAGCTTGTGGTGCTTCGCATCTATTTTCTTTCCCTGAAAGATCAGTAAAGGATAAAAACTAAAGAACTCACAGTATGTGTTGATGCAGATGCCCAGTGTTGTCTGCTGTCTGTGATCTTACCATTAAATTGGATCCTGCCGATGAGATCCAACTACGCAACTCAGTCATTTGTGAGGAGAAACTATTCTGAGTATGATTAATGCTGTGGTTGATGACAGGGACAGAAAGCACTGCTTTGAATAATGCCTATAATGGCAAATTCCCTCGTGTGTGTGTTTAAAGGAAGAGTCTGTGGTTATATGAGATTGAGGGCATTTAAGAGGCAGTTAATGACAAGTGAAAATGATAGCCAGGGTAGATTAATTTTTAAATGAATTGTGCCTGCACTTGCTGTCGTTTTAATGTGGTACTGGTCTAAGTATGGTGTTATATAGCAGGAAGGCATCAGGAAACAATACTGAGCACTTAGGTTCAGGTCAGAGGAGTTTACAGGCTTAGCCATGAAGAGTTTCTCTCTAGTGTAGCCATCTTTTTGCTGTGGAGGGTATTTTTCCTTCCAGTCTGAGATTACAAAAATCTTTATTTTTATAAAGTTTGGTTTTATAAGGTTTTTCCCCATGCTGTTTTGACCATGCAGTAAAGCAGTATTTTCTCATAATCAGTTTAATATGAGCTTTGTTTTAACTGTTTCTGGAGTGACATGATACTAACTGAGCTTGGTCTAGAGCATAGGTCAGGGATTTTTATTTTATTATTCTTAATTGAACTCTATCTCCAGTACTGCTTATTTAAGTTTGATTTGGCATGGGGCTACTTTATACTCCAGCCTTCAGTCCAAGTGGGGCATAAGGGAAATTATCAGGCTGGAAGAGGACTGAAAGCAGCCAGGCATAGGTCTCATCCTGTCATTGCTCTGAAGAAATCTGTCTTTTAAATTGACTTGGAGTGACAGTGGGGCAGAAAGGCACTGGCAGAAGCTGTATGTCTCTTGCAAGCTTTTGTTCTCACGTGGCCAATGGCCTCATTTGGGGGAATTTTGTGTTCTTTCTACGTGAAATGTTGCCACATACCTTCTGGTAAAGTTTAGTGGTCCCTGTTAAAACTTAGCTGTACTGAATGGTTCTTAGGGCCCTTTTTCCTGTCTCCAAACACTTTTTTTGTTTTTAAAGCATTTATTGTGTTTGGAGTGGAGTCAGTTTGGGCCCAAGGACGCTTAGGGGATGTGAGCTTTGATTGCTTTCAGCCTGCTAATCTTCATGATCCAAACTGCACTCAGGCAGAAGAAAAATAATGCCATCTACACAGTAAGATAGGAAAGTACTCAACAGAAAGTCTTTCCTAGGAAGAGAGCAGGCCTTCAAATTCATCTTATAGAAAGATAACTTGAATGGGGACAGGTGCAGACAAGCATCAAGAATCCTGATTTCCTTCCCAAGGACACTTGGCTCATGCTTTGCCCAGTCCAGCAAAGTGAAAACTAACGGATAGCGCTAATGTGATGGGAAACAGGAGGGATGTAGAACAGCTTCTGAAGCTGAAAGACAGTTTGTAATGTGAACAAATGGACAGGGAGTATCGTGAATAAATAAAAGTTGGAAGTAAAAGGTTTTCTAACATTAGAAGCACTGAGAGTCTGGGGCAGTCTTGTAATCAGTTAAAATGGTGCAATCCAAACAGGGAAGGATTATTTTGTAGCTGACAATATCAGGGGATGGATTGAGCCAGATTCACAGACTTGTACCAGGAAGAGGCCGGGTGAAAGAGGTCTGTTGAGGCTCTCAATGATCCAGAAATGTGTGGGCTTTTTGTGGGTTTGTTTGTTTGGGATTTTTTGTTGTTTTAGTTTGGTTATTTTTAATTATCCCCGTGTTAGCAGGTTTAGGGCTTTACAGAGATGGGTCAGATCACGTTGGTCTGTAGCTTAGGACATGATTCAAATACTGTGGTCAATGCCATTGTAGTGTTTTCTACAATATAAGGCCTGTGAAAACCCGTAGCTGCTTTTTGGGAGTCATTTGCTTCCTGCATCAGTGATTGAGAACATGTTAGTGCTGAGAGGGTAGCTGGTTCAGAAAGACTGACGCCACTCCCTCCTGTCAGTCAGGGATCATTTTTCCACTAAAGGAAGACAGTAAATGTCTTCAGTAAAATTCAGGGGCTGGCTAACAAATTGCACTTTAGAATACATTACAGATGATGAATGTGATCTCCTTAAAGGGAAATCTGTTCGTTTGACTTAGTGCTCTTACGATTAATTGCTTGCCAGATTAAATTGCTCCATAAAACGCTTGCTACTTTATTCGATCTCGTCATGATGAGATTAGCTAGGCCGTGCTGGTTCTTTGTATGTTAATTACAGTGGTATTTTCTTCTTCAATTTAATTATTGAATTGTTTAGCACAGCATGCTTTCTCCTAGCCTCGGGAAAGATGTCTGTATTTTCCTTTTGACCACTGTTTTGTAATCAGACTGCCCTTTTTCCAGAAATACTCTGTTTCCTTTAGAGAAGTATCACACACTGTAGAGGATGCATTCTGAGATTTTTCTGTGCTTTCTTTGGTGTGCTGCTGGAAAACAGAAAAGGTGCCAACCTTACACATGCTCATCATGTGACAGTCGAGGGCGAGGAATGAGGAACATCTGAACTGAAGCTGTGCAGGCAAATTTCCAGAATTGGCCCCCAAAAAGGAGAATTTATCTGGGCACTGAAGCTCAGCTTTCTGCTTCTGTTGAGAAGTGTAAAGCTCACGGAGTGGCCAGCATTTTGCTTTTTGTCTTACCTGGGAAAGCATTTCAACAGCAGTTCAGTATTCTTTATGCTGTTGGTATTTCAGGACAAATTTGTAGGGAAGGGCCAGTTGTGCTTTCCTTGTGCTTGAAGGACTTCTCTGTACTCAGTGATCATACCCAAGACACTTTTTTTTCTCAAAAACCTGCAAAATGAAAACGTAAGAAGCTGAACAGCACAGGATTGAGATAACAGCCTATAATTACTGAAGGAGGCCAGCAGTAAAAAATTTAAGGAGAATTTAAGAAAAAACAACTTTAAGTTATGATTACAAGATTTCCCCAGCCTTTAGTTCATGCTCCCTTCATCGGTCAGGGGCCTGACTATATATGCAGGTGCCTGCCACACACACACACATAAAATAACCCCTATCCTTATGCAACACTAAGCCTGGAATTTGCACATAACCTGATGTTCCCACAGCAACATTACAGTGGCTCTATTAAAAAGCTATTGGTTTTCCTAATTTTTAAAATTCTTTTTCTGTTTATTGTGCTATATCACTGTAGATAATATATTTAATATGCATCAACTAAACAGTTGTGGTGTTTAAAATCATTCAGATCTCTGCATCCAAAATGGAGCTTCTCTCTTACCTGGCTATAACTTTTTTTAAAAATTTGCCTCTCAGTTTAACCCCTCTCCCTCAGAAAATGGTGTATTATCTTCTACTAGAATTGATTCCCAAAGGCAAGAGAAATTTTTGTACTGATTAGCCTAGTCTTTAATGTGCTGTGTATGCAGACCTTAGAAAATTCCACAGGGTGTAGCAGAACTGGGAAAGTTTCAGAAAGGGGCAGCAAGAATGACTAAAGGTGTGGAACCAGATGTGTTCTGAAGAACATTTATATACATCACGAGTCTTTAGTCTGGAAGAGATGGCAGAGAATATGTAAAAGACTTAGTAAAAAGTACCAGATGTCAGAGAAGATGAAGAGGAGCTACAAGAAGAGAGAGTATCAGAAGATCAGATAAGCTCAAACCAAAGATACTGCTTCATGCAATACTTTTTTAAGCTGTGGAATACCTAAAAGGTTATGTGAATTTAAAGCAGTGATTATACAAATTAATGAAAGAGAATTTCATCATGGATTACTGGATCATACTGATGTCACCTCTGCTTCTCATATTATCTTGAACTGCATGTGGCTGGAAGTAACAGTTCTTTCTGGGGCAGTTTCATTTTATTCTTTTCTACTTTTATACCATTGCCTGAGCTCCCATTTCTAGACAGTTTTGAAGTAGTGGCACAGAGCTGACCTTTGCTACCTGCCTCAGTATGGCAGTTTTTAATGTTTACATAAATTTTATCTGTCAGCAGTTTCTCCGGAATAAGTTATTTGCTACAAAGCCTTTACCCAAGGGTAGGGCAACATGCCAATATTCCCATCCCACTCCTTTCAGGGTGGAAGGATTGTAGTTTACTTACAATCACCCATATAGGTTATACATGTGATTGGTTCAATCCGTCACTGCTTTCAAGTTGAGAGGGCTGGATTCCCATGTTAGGTGTCTGTAAGGGTTCATTGTTGTATGAAGGAGTCACTTAACTTCCCTTTGACCCACACCCTCGTTGTATACGCAAGAGAGGCCCTCCAAGCCTTTCTGTGACTTTCTGTTGCTGCTTGTGTGTGCACAGGAAATACTGTCTGTGGTAATTTGGAGGAGGGATGTCTAAGGAAGAATATGAGCTGGTCTCCTGTCTAGCAGCCTTTTGCTCTTTTCCGTGAGTGCCAGAAAAGTGTGTGATTTTCTGGAGCACTGGTGAAAAGAGGAGAATGATTAACCATGAAAGATTTGTCTTCCCATGTGATTTTACTTGAGAATTTCAGTCATTATCTTTGCTGTTCCTTTTTTCTCCAGAAGGACCTCATGGAGAGCTGTCAGGATGATGTACTCATAAATCTCATGAAAATAAAACCCGTGCCAGCTGAGCAAGGCATGATTTTAATTAAGACTAACAGGATTTTTTCTTTTTTCTTTCTTGATAGCCCCAGCTCAAATATAAAAGTCTTCATAAGTTTAGTAGCCTGTTGTTTTGTCAGCTAAAGGTTGAGTTGGTGGGACCTTTTGAGACTTTTTTGATTTAAAAAGAAAAACAACAACAAAAAAGTCCTTCCTAGACTTTTTAAATTCTATTAAGGGGCCAAATCCTTTTACTGAGCATTTGTAGAGCAAGGAATTGAACAGGAACATAAATCAGGTTTTGTCTGTTGCAGGTTACTGTTCTAAAGGAAGTTTGTGTTGGATAATTTATCATTCATTCCTTTTTCCTTCTGGCTGCTGCAGATCCCAATGCACTGCTCTATAAATAGATGGTTAAAAGGTTCTTTTGCCAAAATCTCTGAAGACAACTTTCAATTTCACTAAATCCAAAGAAAAAAGCCCTCAGTGCACAAGTTAGATATATTAAGAAAACAAAAGGATCAGAGTGATCTGATCTCTGCTCTAAGTGCCTCAAATAATGATCTGTTCTTTTTGATGAACATTTGGCTATGAAGATCAGCCAAGGTGAATTAAAAGAACTTTATCTGAAAACAGGCACTTGTGAAACCCTATATATCTTGCTGTCATACACTGTCCCGTGTCAGCCCAGATGAAGACCATACCTTTAGAGTGGTGGGGGGGAGGGTCTTTCCCTCTCTGAGGAACTGGGGCTTTGTGGCTCCAGCTGGTTCTGCTGCCCAGTGCTGGTCTCCCAGACCAGTTCTGCACCTCCACCTGTGCTGCTTGCAACAAGCACCAACACAGTGGAGGCTGAGAAGTGTCTCCTTCAGAGCACACTGCTGACCTGACTGAGTGCCAAACTGAATTTGCCTCCCACCCATTTATTCCCCAGCCCATGGTGCCTCTGACAGGGAAAGCCATCTGTGTTACAGCCTTTTTATCTGAGCTTGGGGAGGGAAATGAAACAGAGCCATAATGGTGCTTGCAGACTGATGTTACAAAGCACTTCAAGTGCTACCTACTGCATGCAAACTTAGCCCTGACTGTTTAGGGTCTGAATGAGGCAGGCACTGTTCTCCTGGAAAGGCTGGGTGCTAATTTCTGATTTTTGAAGCAAACCTTTCCTTCTGTGTTACCAGTTCCTCAGTTGAAAGAGGTTCCTTGGTGTGGAACGATGCTGCTGTGGAACCCTACTAAGGCCCCGTCTGCTAAGAGCATGTATTGATTTGTGCTTTTGTTTATAAAAGCCTTCAATTCACCTTGTGTAAATGCCATAAATAATGCAGATGTACTAGATGAAATGTGCTGTAGTAACATCCCAGAAATGATTTTAGTCTGGATTGAACTGAGATAATCTAATCATGGTTAGGAGTTTCTCAATAGCTATGAAGCAAAAAGTGTATTGTCTTACTCTAGCTTAATGTATGAGTCAATACACAGGGGCAGGAGGATAGGTATTTGAAAGTGATAATCAACGTCTATAGAAACAAGAGTTTTCAGTCTTAAAATATTACAAAACTTAATCTGAAACTATTTGTACATTATATATATATACACACACAGTGGAAGTACAGTAGAGTCCAGTCCTACACCTGTGATTTGTCTGCATAATCCTCACATTTGTATGCCTCTTTGTCACAAGGAATGCAGTGCTTCAGAGGCTGTATGGATATATAACAAATAAATCGTTTTGCCCACTCATAGCAAACAGCCGTTCTGTGCTAGCAACATTGCAGAATGCATTTTAGTATGCAGGGAACACTGATGAATAATTTGTCCTTTTGAAATTCCATGGGCTTTAGGGCACCAAAATGTATTTCAGGTTGGACTAGGTCCAGATCTGTATGAGAACTCCTTGACAGTCTTGTAGAAAGTATACACGGGTTATAGAGGTGACCTCATTCTAGAAATTTAATTGGATTTTTGTTCTATGCAGTTTTATGTAAAGAAAGCAAAAAAAGTGGAGGGATGTGGTATTTGTTAGATTGTTCAGTTAAAAATATTCATCATATCAAGGCTGATTTTTCTTCAGAATGGTCTGTGGTCATGGCAACTTGAGTTCTCTGCATTGGAGAGATCAGCTTATGGACAGGGATTCGTGCAGAGGAGAAAGTATTTGTATGCTCATAAATTCATTCTAATCAGTGTTTCCCTAGCATTTGCCACAGTTGCAAGATGAAGAATACATCTATATGCTTATTAGCATTGTTAATTGAGAGGGAATGTGGATGCAGCCAATTGCTAGAGCTGAGACTTGTCTTCCTGTCACTTTTCTGCCTTTGATGGCCCCAGAATTGCTGATGTGATTAAACAGCACATTGCAGATGGCAGCGATAAGACAAGTTCAGAACTCACTAATTCTGCTTCAAATTATTTAGTATCAAGCGCTTTGTCTTGGCTGAAGCAGACAAACCATACAAATAGCTGTCCGTTGGCTGAGAGTTTTTAGGAATTTGGTGTCATATGTCAGCATTCATTACTGAAGGAATGCCATGTGCCTAGAGGAACTTGGAGAGCTCTTGAATGTCAGCACAGGGCGAGACTTCAGAAGCCACTGAGATTGCTGCTGGTCAGACTTAGCTTGATGTTCGTTCTCCAAGTATTGTTTGCTGACGTGCAAACGTTACAGCTCACCTGCACACCCAGAAACCTCGTGACAGAGACACAAGTAGAAGTATTTAACAACCTTTGTATGTCAGTTTTATAGCAGAGATTACTGAAGCTGTATTGACACATGAAGCTCTTAGTGTTTCTTTTGGATCTAGCAGTGGGCGTCAATAACAGTGCTGGAGATTCTGAGAGTAAGTGATGTGGCAAAGCCCTTGTCGTGAAACATCTCCAGAGGGTAAGGATGTTGAGGGTTCCCTTCTTAGGTGATGAGCATGAAAATAGTGCTACATGATAAAGTTTTCAGATGCTCAAAAATCATTGACTAGCAACTTTAGGTCTCTTGTGAAATGTTCAGCTAAAAAGGTTTATTTGACTCTTAATATATTAGCAGGAGACAGAAAGTGATTTTATGATCATATATGTGTCACAGGTTTGGCTTAGTTACCTACCAACCCCGGACTGGCCCCCCTCCTTCCCCCTCCCAAAGCCTTCCCAGCACCCAGCAAAAAGGGGAAAAAAACCTGGAAAAAAACGAACTCAAAAGAAACCGAACTGAATAAAAAGGAATTATATTTTCTAACATGCACAACCACGCTATATACACAGTATGTGGGATCCCACCCCCAGGGGAAAAGGGATAAGGGAAGAGGGGGCTGGTTAACCAAAAAATTAGGAGGAAACAAAACCAAACTAAAAAAAACAAATGAAACAGACAAACACAATTAGAAACCTCAAAGGAAGGGGAACAAGCATGAAACAATCTCACCCTGGACAGGAGAACAACAACAACAACAGGCGGGCGGCCAAGGAAAGGAAAAAACAACTCCCCCTCTCCTACGTGGAAAACACGTGTGGAATACTTGTAACTTCCTTAGATACACTGGTTACTGGGGAAGCCATGGGTCAAACCATTACAATATGTTTTGCAATTATTTTTGATGTCTGTTTCAAAATGTATATTGAAAAGCTGGAGAAATGGCAGAGAAGCCTCAGTTATGAGAGGATAGTAAGAATGCTTTCAAGATTTCAGTATCTTAATCTCTTTAAAGCAAAATCTGAGGTGTGCTCTTTAGAGTGTTCAAGTGTCTTTGAGAAAATAAAATACCAAAACAGAAAAAGAACATAAGACTAGACACTGAAACCAAATTGAAACTGTGAATGAGTATCCATTTTTTTAATAGGTAATTAACCACTATAGTAAATGACTGAAGGGGAGAGGTGAGAGGTGCTCTAGTGAGCTACTGACAAGAGACTACATAGTGCAAGGGTAATGTTGAAAAATGCAACAGTCTTAGATATATAGAAATTCACATAAGCTGATCTGCCAACTTGTAGTGTCATGAATCAGGTAGACTGGATCAAATATCTCATTTAGCATTTAAAACTTTACAAATTCACTGTGGATTCCTGTGCTTTGGGCTTTTATCTTTGCATTGAGAGAATTCTCTTCCTGTACATGAACCTTAGACATACTAAACTTTATCCATGGAGCAATTAAACCAAAAGGCTGCCCTGAGAATTATTTTGAGGCATTGTTGTTGCTCTTAAGACCGCAAGACAGAGGTGAGATTCAAGAAGATGCCAGTGGGCCACAAGCTCTTTGTTTTTCTGCAGTTTGAGTCACCATGACTGCTGCGCTCAGTGAGTGTGGGCCAGGATGGAGGACTTGTGCTGCAAGGGAGTGTGGAGAAATTACTCACTAGCTTAACTTCTGGATAAAAATATCATGTCTGTAATTTATATTTTCATCAATACATGTTTCAGATTTTTTATGGGAGCAGGGATTTAGCTCATGTTTCAAAATGGCAAGAGTTTGGTACTCAGCTGTAATAACAAAAAAGCTAGAGTGCTTCAGAGACTTTGGAAGAATCTATTTCTTATTTTAAAAGTAAGATTTCACTGAATGAATTTTGCTCCATCTTTCATGTTTAGTCATGGAATTAACGGACAGGAGCAGTAAATCATGCTGGGAATTGGAAGGGTTATGCTGATCATTTCAGCAAAGGGGTTTTTTTTCTGAAGTACATGCATCTAGAGTAAGCTTTAGCGTAGTGTTGGTGTTCTTAGATGCTCTAACCTTGAGAATGCTGGATTCTTTAAGTAAGGATGTCAAGATACTCTGACACAAAGAGGAGCCACTTACCAGCTTCAGGATCTGCAGCCTGCACTCAGAAGAGGCCTCCTACTCCATGCAATTTGAACTCAACTGGCACTTTGTATAGCCACACTTTGTGTGTAAAGGTAGGGCAGGAACTGAATCTTAATGATGCCCAACCATCAGGAGAAAGTCAACTGTACCAAACTGTGCTGCAGTGAATTGTGGTGACTCCTAACTCCTGTTAGAGCTGAAAGAGAACTCAATCCTTAGCAGCTGTCTGACTGCAGTTTTCCTGGAATGGTTGAAAACACTTAAAAGTGATGGTGTGATTGATAATGTGTTAAAAACCATTTAAGGAAACAGGAAAGGCAGTCAATACTTGATGCAGATCTATTGCTGTGTCATGGTGAGCTAATCTGAGGGAGGATCTAAAAAACACTGGGACAGCCTGTTTTGGAGCCTTCATTAGCTGCCCCAGCATGTAACTGCAGAGAATCTGCAAGGGCTACACGTCTGTCTTTGCTCTTTTCATGCCATCTCTTAATTCTGCCTGCTGAATTAATGGCAGAGGTGTCTTGGGACACTAAGTCATTATGGTTTGTTGACACTCTAGTTTGCCACTGCAGTTCAGGAGGTTGAGCACTGTTTACTCCTGCTCTCCTGTGCCACTTGCATTGAGGTGAGAGGTTCTTTGTTTCTCTGTGGCTCTCCCTGTTCGCCACCATGCAGAATGAAACCTTAGAAGTCACCTGAATATTAATTTTTCAGGCTTTCTGAGAATTGTGGGAAGTAAAGGTCAGGGCAAGTATATTGACTCCCATTAAGAGCAAATGGTGAATGTGCTGAGCTGTCCCAGCCTAGGATGATACACCCCAAACTTTGTCCTGCTGCCAGCACCTCTGGCCTCTGCCAGGGTCCTTAAAGTGACTTGTGGAGGGCAGTTGTACATCTCCTCTAAATGCAAGAGTGTTGTATCTGAAGGCTTAGAAATGCATAGAACTTGAGATGAGCTCCCTGCTCTGTGGCAAGAGGAGCCCTGCTAGAAACAGGAGGCAAACCATTAGTCCTGGTGGGTCTGTTGTGTGTATGTGTGCACTATGCAATGAAATACTCTGTGCTGGAGCCAATGAGGTTATTTTAGAGACAGCTTGGAAAGAACTTGGTTGTAATAATTTTACAGTGGAAGGCTGAAATCAAAATACATTTCAATATTTGCAAATTCTTATTTTGAAATATCACCTATTTTTTAATAGCTGGATGCTTTCAACATGTAAATTTGTCACAATTTTTATCCCAAACTTTGTATTTCAAAGTTGAACTGAAATCTTGGATTTTGTCCAAACATAGTTTTTGATCAACTTAAAGTAAGAACAAATATAGGGGAAAAAAAACTTCTAAATTTTGATCAACTTGTTTGTTATCACTGTGAGTTTTTATCCTTTTTCGCTTTTCACATTTGTTTTTCCCAGGAAGAGGTGTTTGCAGTTTTAGCTTTCTCAAATAAGAATTATGCTGCCAAGCCTTGGCTCTTGCAAACTGTTAAGTGCTGTTGCTCATTAACAAATGCCACAGCCGGTATCACTTTTGCTATGTTGCTTAGCTAGCATGTGTTGGCTGTTGTATTGGGTTTTCATGGCAAGAGTTTGGTAGAGAGGAGGCTACAGGGGTGGCTTCTGTGAGAAGCTGCCAGAAGCTTCCCCTGTGTCCAGTGGTGCCAGTCAGCCCCAAGATGAATCCACTGCTGGCCAAGGCTGAGCCCATCAGTGACAGTGGTAGCACCTCTGAGGTAACTTATTTAAGAAGGGAAAAAGTTGCTGCACAACACCAGCAGCAGCTGGAGAGAGGAGAGAGAATGTGTGAGAGGAACAAGTCTGCAGACACCCAGGCCAATGGAGAAGGAGAGGAAGGAGGTCCTGCAGCAGAGATTCCCCTGCAGCCTGTGGGGAGGACCATGATGAGGCAGACTGGGCTCCTGCAGCTTATGTAAGTACACAGTGGAGCAGCTATCTGCCTGCAGCCCATGGATGACCAGACACCAGAGCAGGTGGAAACCCAAGGGAGGCTGTGACTCTGTGGGAAGCCTGGTCTGGAGCTGATTCCTGGCAGGACCTGTGGTCCCATGGAGAGAGTAGCCCATGTTGGAGCAGGTTTGCTGGTGGAAATCATGACCCTATGGAAGGGACCCACTCTGAAGCAGGGTGTTCCTGAAGGACTGTGCCCTGTGGAAGGGAGCCCTACTGGTACAGGTCATGAAGAACTGCAGCCCATGGGAAAGGCTCATGTTGGAGAAGTTCATGGAGAGCTGTCTCCCATGGGAGGAACCCCACACTGGAGCAGGGGAAGAGCGTGACGAGTTTCATAACCATTCTCTGATTTGATTGGTAATGAATTAAACTAATTTTCCCAAGTCAAGCCTGTTTTGCCAATGTTGGTAACTGGTGAGTGGTCTCTCCCTGTCCTTATTTTGACCCACAAGTCTTTAATTTTATTTTCTTTCCCCTGTCCAGCTGAGAAAGGGGATGACAGAGGAGCTTTGATGGGAACCTGGCATCTAGCCAGGGCTAACCCACCCAAGCTGTTAAAGCAGGAATTAATCCCTTTGATATTGAATGGGTTCTGTGATCATCTGACCTGTTACTTAAAATAATAATCAAAGTTCTCTAATGACTCACATGATTTAATTCCTCTAGGAGTCTTGCAAGAGAGAGGAAATTTTGCCATGCAAGCTGACTTACATAGTGCTGGAGAGCTGCTGGCAAAGAATGTTTTCTAAATACACTCAGGAAAATAATGTCTTAAGCAAGAGCACTGCGGGTGAAGGAAAACCAGGGTTTGGTAGATGAACAGTGAGCAGCCTGATTGCTTTCTGCTGCACTAACATGTTTTTTGCTGCAAATTTGACTAGTGTTTTTGGAGCAAGATTTTTAGTGTTTTACCAAGCAGTAAATGCTGTATCAGTCAGGGTAGAGCAGTGTTGGATCTGGGTTAAGTTGTCAGAAATTTCTAAGTGTGTGCCTATCAATAGTAGGTAATTATGCATATGCTTGGAAGGAATGCCAGCCAAGGGAAAAGGAGCTGTGCAAACTTTCTTACTCTTTAAATGTGGTGGAATCTGCAGTATCTCAGAAACATGCAGTAATCATTGGCTGTTTAAACCTTTGTAATAGTGACCTGTGTATGTGCTGAACTCCTTTTTTTGTAAGGTGTACCTGTTCCTCCATGTTTCCCAAAATGCTTAAACTGGGCAACTTTTCCTTCATAGCATATGGCAGCACTCTTATCTCAAACATTTCTAGTGCTGAGCTGGTATTGCTAATGCTGGTTCACAAGCAACACCAGGAAAAAGATCCTGGCCTCTCGCGTACGGACAGAAGAGTGGTGAGGTGAAGCAGGAACAGAAACCAGCTTCCTGCAGTGAGGGACTGTGAAAGAAGTGTTGCCTTCAGTCTGTGAATGGAAGACCTAAAAGGAACTGAGGACAAATCAAATAGCTGAATTCAAGGAGTCAACTCTGCATTTTGGCCAATGAAAGTGTGCAATTTTTGCCAGTGCAAAATGGCATGCCAATATTTCAACAGCCTTTTAAGGCTTAGATTGTTTTGGTGTTCAATTCAATTATGAATCAAATACTGCTTAGAGAAATGAATGCAACTAAGTGTGGTGATTACCTTTTTGATATTAAGTTATTTTGCAAATGACTACAACACATTTGACTCTTTTCATCGTTTGCTTGTTTTTCCTGTATTTTCATGTGATTATGGGTGACATTTATTAATGCGACCCCAGTTGTTGCTGAATTGGGAAATTGTGTGGTCTTCTCTATCTGCAAAAGTGTCTGCCAAGTGTCAGCAGCAACTGAATTATGGGTGTTTTGTGTTTCAAAAAGAAAAGGGAGGGAGGGTCTTGAGCTGCACAACTCAGAGGTTTCCTCAAGGTCTGGAACGTTGAATTACAACTGTTGGTGTAAGAATTGTGCAGCTTAAGCATCAGAAAGAGACTGGCTTGAGCTGTCCAAAGATACTGCCCTGTTTACCACTGATGTACCTCCCTGGTGTGTAGTTGTGTATTAGCTATTATAAGGAAAAAGCAGAGGCAAACCTTTAGCTCTCTTTCTTCAGGGAAAAGTCCAGGGCTCCTTCCTTACTGCTTGCAGATCTTCTGCCACCTGTGTTGTATTACATCTAACTGATTGAAAAAGGTGGCTTTTTTGCATTGTTTTTGTAAGAGCCTTGAAGAACACTTTAAAAGCTTCTAAAGCATGAAAGACATATCAATAGCAGAACAATGTAGGAGTTGGGCTTTTTGTTTGACTTGATAGATAGGAAAACATCAGCAGTTAACTTTGAATGTTTGGTGCAGTGCTATTTCTGAGACTAGAGAACCATACTTCACTTTTGAAACAGAAAATACACTTCACTGGCCTTGCTTCCACTGGCGCCCATACAAAGAACAGAGCAGGAAAAACGTGTATGTCTAAATAGCAAAACCAATCCTTTGAGGGAGAGGTGAGCATGGGTTTGCATGTCAGGGATGATGGGTGAGAGAGAGGGGAATGTGGGTATTTGAAAAGAAAATAAATTTCTCCCCTTCCCTGACATGGGAGAGTCTCTTCCTAGACATTTGAGCTTCAATGGCTGATTCAGCTGAGTGAATTTTGCCAACATCTGCCTGAGATTTGGGGCAGGATAAGGATGTGCAAAATAAATGCAATACCCAAAAAATCCCAACACCATGGTGATTGAAAAAAGTTGCCACTTGTCAGTTGGGCTGTGATGAGTTGATTGAATCCTTGTTTTGTCTGGTGAACTGTGAGTGTACAGTGATGGGCCAGCTTGTGTACAGCTTATTGCTCTGCAGCCACAATGGATTTACTATGGGTTTATTGTCAGTAACTCTGCTGGTAACTGGATCAACTTCAATAAGTCACTTGCTTTTGATCATCACACCTTAGAGTAGAGAGCTCAACAGAGCAGATATTTGTGAGATGTGCAGGTATTGGGATGGAGGGTTCTTGGCTTTCAAGGAAACAGGTCAGGTAATTAAATGGGGAACAAGATGTGTACATATGAAATACAGCAAAGGAGACGAGATGAAGCTCTCCATTGGTCCATAAACCAATCACCCTGTCTCAGGATCAACTACGGATCCTCCAGCCTTTCAGATGTGAAATAAATATCGTAACGAGTCCCATTCATTCAGCTGTAATGCTGTTTGGCTCTACGTTTCCTTGGCATTGAAAACCAACTTGACCTTGTCCCAAGTGATGTGTGATGACACCTTTTTGAGGACGTTGTGTTCACTCGGGGGGTGTGTGGGTGTCATCAGAGCCCATGCTTTGGTCTTGGTCCTGGATTTTGGGAGGACCTGACTTCCATCAGGCATATTTCAACAAATGTGATGCTCATTTGCACCTGTCTGACAGGAAAATATTGTGAGGTTTACGGCATCTTGTATTTTCAGAGGTTTGGACTGTAAATAAAGGGTTTTGGTCAGCATGGTAGCTGGTAGTGTCTGAAAGGTTGATATTTTGAACTCTTTCAGATTTACATGGCTGTGTAGATAGAGCTGTAGCTGAATACTGGTGTAAGTAAGTTAATTAAATATCATTGTGGGACTTGCCTTAATTTCCTTTGCAAAGTAGGTTTGACTGTAGCTGATTCTTGCTTAGACAATGTTCCTTCCCTCCCCTCTCTGTGTCATTTAGTATCCAGCTACTTCACGACTGGATTGCATTATTCTAATCCTCAGTACAGACAAATGCTGATGCTTCAGTACCTTCCTTTTCCTCTGGGACTTCTGTTATAGGCACAGGATTTAGTGAGAATCAGTAGAATAAGGTTGTGTTACATGACCTAAAGAGAGAGGTTTCTGTCTTGCTGCCACAGTCTGCAAACAGGGTGTTCAGGGCCTGCCGACTCGCACCTGACAAAACGAGGTAATAAGAGTCATTTCCAGTTCATTCTAGATAATATGGGGTTGATGGCAAGTTTTCACTAAGTTAATTAGACTAACAGCCTACTCATTGCCTTTCTCAGAGAGACTTAAAAGGTCCCAGTGGGATGGTTTATAAACTTTTTAAGTTTCAGTCCTAGCTTGGTACGTTTGGAAGCTGGTGTGCACAGTCCACACTGCATTCTGCATTAGATGTGATGCCCAGTAAGCTTGGCTTTCTGCTTTCCTTAAACATCCTATGATTGAATAGTAATGAAGATACTAAAAGTAATTTAAAATACTTCAGGTTTTGATACTGTTTGAGGTTTTGCAATGTCTTGTTTCTCAGTAGGCTTGGATGGCAGCCTATAATGTGAATTATGAAGTGTAGGGTAGACGCTGACCCACTTACAGCACTTGCAGAAAACAAATATTTGCCAAAAATTCTTTAGTTCAGGTCCTAACCAGGGAGGGTGGCCATGCAAACCTGTATGACAGACCACTGTCAAATGCACTTTTCCCCCCTTTTTTTCTTCTTGTTTTGTTTTTTTTCCCTTACCTTCTGAATTAGTTGTTTCTTCATAACTTGCTGTTTGTTTTAGAGAGCAGGCTGCCTTGTTCAAGGGAGTTAAAAGCAGTTGTAGCTGACGGGCTATATTTAGTGTTAAGGCAGTGTTGTGTAACCCACTTCACTCCTCTAAATCACCTGGCTATGAGAAAATGTTGTGCTGTTTGCATCACGAAGTGCTTAGATACTAAGTGAACCACAGCCTGTCTTCAGACAAAGGAATGTATACGAGGTAAGAGAGCTGGGAAATATGTGCTGCAGAAAATGTTGTTAAGACTTTGAAAAGGATACTTCCATATTAATATTGTGTGTTATGGTGCTGTGCAGATATTGAGCCAGGACCGCAGCCCTAGGGCAATATTTTCTAAAAGCATATATTAAGGAATCTTCAAAGAAGGTCTTCTTGTTTAAAAGTTGTCTGAATCTTCAAAATTGGTAACATGGCTGTGGAAGAAGCATAGACATTGTACGTAAAATCTCATGGCTGGCATATCATGGTCAGCTCTCATGGCTTGAACATGCTGGACTGGGTTGCAAGTTTTGGTGCCTGACAGCCCAAGCCCAGAGCACAGACTTCTATCTGTGATGTTTCTCTGTTCTGTCACACAGCAGCAGCTCTGTTTGTAGTGAGAGGTGTGCAGGTGTAGTTAACTGCTGCTCTCTGGAATTGAGGTGTAATAAAGGGTTGACTTTTTAATGGTAAAAGTAAACTCTTGCCACACTCTCACCAGTACTAGCTGGCTGTTTCAGAGCAATGAAATGTTCCATAAAACGTGTCATTTGATCTCTCATCAATTTCATGTTTGAGATAAGAAATCTATTCATTATTAAGTGGTAGCTTTGTTGTAAAACAGTCAATTACAGATTGGCAAGAGTGGGAACACAGACCAGGCTGATGCCCTGTGCTTCAATAGGTATTTTCACTTCCAATGCTTAGGCAGTATTTTCTACTTTGCCATTCATATCAGTCAAATTATCAGTGTCACTGGTTAAGTGACACAGTTATCAGTGTCACTTAAGAATTCAGATGTCTACTTGTTGAGAAGAGGGAATGGAAATGAATCTAGTTTAGTTTCCAGTGATCTACTAGCTGCATGGAAATAGGTGAGTGGACAAGTACCCTGATATATAGTCTCCAGTGAGGTTGTATAGCTGTCCCAAAGGAGGTAACTGCTCACTTGTGAGAATTGCCTTAGTTAAGAAGCCAGATAGAAGTTGTTTGAGGATGGACATGCAGATGTGACCTGTAAGAAGAGGAAATCAGCATATCCTGCAAGCCATGGTGATACCAGGTTAGTAACCAGCAAACAGCAAAGTGGCCAGATGCACTGTGGAGCTTCACGTTGGTTCAGAAGGCTCATCCTCTGCTTCTGCCCTTGCAGAATGGGGCTTAGTAAAACCCTGCTGGGAGCTGTGAGAAGCTCATTTGCTGTGTGTGCACTCTTTTGTCCCCTCCTTATTAAATAAATAGACCATGTATCTCCCTCTGCCATGGAGCCTGTCATCGCGATCAATAGGTTTCAGTATGGCAGAATTGAACAGGTGTAGTGGGCTTATTTCTTCTGTGAGATTGCTGCAGTGCTGACTCGGATATTTTCAGTGAGCTGTAAAGCAAGTGCTTTTGACTAAAATATCCTTTTGTCTTGGATTCTTCCCTGCGGTTTATTATTGTGTCTCGAAGATGCCTCCCACTGTGAGTTGTGGACTTTCAGCTTAATGTCAGTACTCATTAAATTGTAGGAGCAGAAGAAATTTAACAGACTGGAGTTAAGCCACAATAGAAAGAAGAATTTAGTGCACCATTCCAGGGAGTTTGCTTGCTTTTAATTGATGTACACAGCTTAGGTATGGTAGGTATGTATACTTTATAGCAAAGCTTCACGGATGTGTGCTAAAATAATCTAAATTGTCTCACCTTCTGCCAGGTGAGGCTGTACATATGGAGTAACTCAATCTAATTGTTGCAGGCATGGAACAGATGGGGTTTTATTGTCTGGAGTTCTGGGAGTGCCTATGAGAGCCATGTCAGCAGGTTCTTTGCCCCAAGCAGCACTTGCTGAGACACAGCTTGTCGCAGGAAGGCTGACTTGTGGCAGGAAGTTTTACACAGGTCTGCAGCAACCACGATTGTGATGGCATGAACAGGAGAAGAGGAGAGGGGCTTTGCGTTCATTTCAGTCTCTGTGTTATGTATAATTTACTTGCTACCTTGTGCTTGAGCAGTTTCCAACACACTACATAGTAAAACACTGAGCTCTTATCACTTTGTTGGGTTAAAACACTTTGTGGAGGTGATTGCTCTTATTTTGTTTTCCTAAGGAGAAAAGCTAAGGTGTGTGAGAGGGAGAGGAAACTGCTGTGGCAAATCAGGAGAAATTGGTCACTTACTGATTCCTGTTCCTGAACAATAACCACTTTATCTCAGGTCTCCTTTTTGTAGTAAAGCAGCTTTATGGAGTGTGATGAAAGACAACTGTACCCTTTCCTGCTTGCTTGTTCTTAGCCTTCATCATGGTACTACAAGCTTAGTGCATGCTGGAGTATTTGTCCATCTCAGATAGTGTCAGTTTTTATTGAAGAGGGAAAGTGAACTGGCTACCTTTGCCATGCATTTGGCTTTACTCAGAGAAAGCTGAGATGCATTTGCTGGTAACCTGTGCACTGTGCTGGCATGAGCAGATGACAAGATGAATGTCTGTAGTGAGTATAAAGTCACCTTTGTGTAGTATACCTGGCAAAATGCCAAGTACCCACTACAGGGTCACAGACGCCACCCACAAGGGAAAGGGAGGAAAATAAAAAACTGGAACTTAAAATGGCAAGATTCTTATATTTACACAGAAGAGAGAAAATTAAAAACAAAATGCAATATAACACATCCACACAGGAGTAAAAGATTACAACAACCCTCCACCTCCCACCAAAAGCAGATCCCCAGTACTTCAGATGCACAAAGTACCCCAAAAGATGCCTCCCAAGAGACTCTTGGTGAGAGAGGAGAAGAACTAACAGTAAAATGTTTACTTGCCCAAACCCAAAACAGCTGTGAAGTAGCAGTAAGGTGGCAGTGAGACCTGGTCCTCCCAGAACTACACAGCACGTCCTTCTCAGACAGGTGGCCATGAGGGAAGAAAGGAGAGGCACCTCCCTACACTTGCTTTTGTACTTGGTTTGACGTCAGCTGGTATGAAATGTCTCTTTGGCTGCTTAAGTCAGGTGATAACCTGTCTCTTCATATCTATGTAGCACTCTCAGGGTCTACTAAACTGAGGCTTAACCAAAACTAAGGCTTAACTAAAACTACCACACCTTGATTTCCTGTGAAGGGGTAAATACCAGCCAAGTTTTGCTGCTTCTCTGTTCCACTGTAGCAGAATACAGGAAGAAGTGAACTTGTGGTGCTGCTTTTGTTGTACAAGTGTTGGAGTATCCACAAAAATGTTTTATGCCAGATACCACAGTATCTGCACTGGCCCTGTGGGGTAGGTGCAAAGACCAGGTTTGTGCAGTGAATGATGGCTCAGCATTACCATCTCTGTAACAAACTTTGCAGCCTTTCTGTTCTTCCCTTAGCCTACTTTGAGCATCTCCACTGTGCTTCGTTTCACTACTCAGGACGAGAGGACAGTGTTGTCTTATGGGACTCTGGAAATGTAGCTGCTGTCAAGCAAGAGTGGGTATTAGACAGCTCATCTGCAATAACTTGATGGGGAGAGTCTGGAGGTCAGAGAAAACGTGCTGAAGAAGTGCTGCCTGCCTAAGCATAGTGATTTTGCTTTCCCTGCACATGGACCCCGTCCAGCTTATTGTGAGGTTAAGGAGGGCAAGGTGTGTTCCTTGCCACAGTGGGTACCTATGGGCTGGAAGATGCTAGAAATTAAGGGATGGGTATTTTCATGTTGCTGGTGCATTTCTGACATGTGATGTTACAAGTACTGGCAAATTTAATTGAGGAATTACTTAAATATTTTCTTTCCATGCATGCCATATCCGTTTTTGCAGGAGCCCTTTCCTGTCCGCAGACTCTGGGTCTTCAGAAGTTCTTTTACTCTGAGCCTCTTTGCAGGGTAGCACTTGTTGTTTCTGTTTATCAAGGAGTAAGTGTAGGCAGTTTCTAACGACTATAAAAACAAGTTATTAAATGTTAGTGTCTGGAGAGCTGCCACAGCCCCTGCAGAAGCAAGCCTTGTTGCAGTGAACACAGTGAGGAGAGTGCAACTCACCTGGAGGTATTTTTTCTCTCACCTTAGTTCTGGGTGAGAGCCACAGTGGGATTGTCCCCATTTGAGGCATAAAAAAACACTAATACAGCCTATATGGAGATTCTTCTGCTTCTCACCTTCCATCATATGTGTTTTTGAGGGATGAAGGGCTACTAACAGTCTCTTCAGGACTGGTCAATTGTTGCAGCCTCAAAAACAACCAAAGTAGAAACTTCTCACCAGTTTGCAGAGGACAGACTGCCCTGTGATTGATTGATGTTTCTCTGCTCTTTTCTGTTCTGCAGATTTTCACCTCTGTTTTTCTTGATCCCCTCTGCTCTTCTGTCTCCTTTTTCCTATCTTTCTACTTCTTCCTTCAATATTCTTTATTTGTGTTTTTTTCTGTCCGTGGTTTACCTCTAACCAAAATCTTTCATGATGCTTAGTAAGTAGCAGCATTGTTATGTTTTCTGTTGCTGAGGCACTTTCCTCTGCTCTCCCTGTTCTCTTGCATTTGAGATGCTTAGCCCCTGGGACAAAGATTGCACCATTCTAAATTGGTACAATACCTGTTACAGTGGGACCCACTTTTACTGTCCAATAACATGATTAATACAGCTTGTACAAATAAATGATTCATTGGCACTTTTACATTCCTAAATTAAAAGGGAAACACTTTTTTCCTGCAATCATTCCCTTCTTCACAAAGAATTAAATAAATGCAACAAATGCAGACATACATAAATGCATGGTTGTTCCTCCTGAGGAATATGCAGGTTCATTTATATGTGTCTCTACATGGCTTCTGGCATCATGGTGTCTAGGAAGAGGTTACCTCAGCTGGTTAGAGGATGGTGCTAGTAACACCAGGGCTAAGGGTTTAATCCCCACATAGGCCATTCACTTAGGGATCGGACTCAATGATCCAACTCAGAATATTCTGTGATGATAATCATAAGAATAGGTATCTTGCTCTTTGAAGAACTCTGTGAAGAAGTGAAGTGAAATGTGTATTTTTCAGATACAACTGGTATGGCTGGTGTGTATTTACTAGGTGATCAAGGTCTCTGACTGGGTAATTGGGGAATAAAGAACGTGGAGATTGCTTGTAATCTGCCTTAGAGCACAAAATAGTTAACGCTGAAACAAGACACTAGGAGCCAATTTTTTGATTCCTGAATGTTCTGCCTGTTCAGCAGAGTTCTTTCTTTGTCCAGTGACAGTCTCCTCTTGCCAGTTTGCTGAACTGTGGGTCTGTCAGCGGAGCCAATGTTGCTAAGTGACATCTCTCCAGACATCTCTCAGTACCTGGAGAATTGTGTCCCAAAAGTGCTCTGAAATTTGTATGACAAATGGCACCCAGCCCCACTGAGGGACTTGGCATTGTGGAAATGTCTAAATGCACACTTGTGGAAAGGCTGGGTGAGGAACTGCAATATTTTGTCTTTCAGTTGACACTTAACTATTTTCTTGTTTTACAAATGCATTGAAGATGCTCATACTTCATGAATACCAAACACAAGGGTTTTCTTTTTTCCCCCACCATGATCAATATGAAGATCTCTGTAGAACACAGCACATCCCAAATCTTTTCTAAGCCCTTTAACTGTTCTCTTGCCCCTCCCCAAAGCTACTGGCTGATATAGAAATAATTGAGACAATCACAGCATAAAAAGAAACCATTGCCCAGGCTGTTGTTACGTGTGGGTGTATGAACAAACTGTGGCAAAACCGCTGGTCTATTGTCCATAAAGGGGAGACTGTGCTTAAAAGCTCTGGTCTCCTGTTGTCTTCAGGATCAAATGCCACTGAAGTGGCAGCTTTGCAAAGTGAAATTCCAGCTCTTACTCAGTTGAGTAGCCCAGGAGGCAAGTTGCCTAAAAGTATGCCTCAAGGACAAGATAGATTTTGAGAGATGGAAGAATAGCAGAGGCATATCAAAGTAGCTGATCAGAAAGGCACTGCTCTGCCACAGCAGTTTGGGCAGGGCAGCATTGAAATTTCTCGTAGTAGATGTGTGAGGAAGAGCTGTACCATGTGCAAAGCCTGGCCTTGGTAGGTATGCTGGGCAGTAACAGCCTGGCCACACAGAACCAGGGTTGAATCCAAGCTCTTCATGCTCCTCTGCCCCAGACTGTCTGTGGTTCAGGAAAAGAGCTCTGCAGAAGATCAGGTTGGGAAGGAATTCTTCATATTAAAACAAATTAAAGAGCTGAACTTCTTCCTCTGATCACTGAGGAGCTGTCTATTCACCTTTAGCAAAATGAGGAAGGAGACTTGAATTCTTTCCCTTCCTTAATGTCTGTTGATTCTTGCTGCAGTAGCAGCTGGTTGGTGGCTTTGCTTTCTCTGGGTGAATCCCAGCTGTGATTGCAGGTGCCGCTCCACTAGCTCATATCCAGGCAGGGACTTGTGAGCAGGCAGCCCGTGTTGAAACGCTTCACAGCAGTAGGTACAAATGAATGCTAAATCTGTTCTCTGGTAAATGTTGGAACCATGTGAATGCACTGAACCCCTCTGAGCTGCCAAACCTTCTGTCAAGCCAGAACTTAAGTTGTTGTAAGTCTGTGTTCCCTTTTCTTTCAATAACTTGTAGTGTGTCCTGTAGGAGTATAAATATGACTCCAGCCAGGCATGAAACATGCAGCTTGAAAGCCACAGTATTAGAGAGGCTGGTAATGGAGAGTGTGATTGTGACTCATAGGAGCTGCTTCTCTGGTGGGATTGAAATGGGAAGAGTCTGAGCATGTCTCTACTTGCCTGTTTGCCCTTCTCCAGAGGGAAGAGGATTACAAGGAGCCTAGTAGGGGTCCTGCTGAATTTGTTTTATGGATATATCTGTCAAGGTTGGGGAGAATGCAGAAGCCCCCCTGGGTTAAATGTGTACTGATGCAATATAAGCAGCCACTGGAGTGGGTAAAGTGTGTGGCTGGGAATGTTGCAGTGAATCTATCGGGGCCAGCAGGTCAAGGGAGGTGATTCTGCTCCTCTGTTCCACTCTTGTGAGATCCCACCTGGAGTATTGCATCCAGCTCTGGTGTCCTTGGTGCAAAAAAGACATTGGACCTGTTGGAGCAAGTGCGGTGGAGGCCATGGAAGCAATCAGAGGGATGAACACGTCTCCTATGAAGACAGGCTGGGAGAGCTGGGGTCGTTCAGCTGGAGAAGACTCTGGGAAGACCTTATTGCAGCCTTTCAGTACTTAAAGGAGACTTAGAAGAAAGCTTTCTGCCAGAATCTGTTGTGACTGGACAAGGAATGATGGTTTTAAACTAAGAGGGTTGATACAGATTATATGTATGTGGAAGAAGTTTTAAACAATGGGAGTGGTGAGGTATTGTAACAGGTTGCCCAGAGAGGTGGTGGATGCACCATCCTGGAGACATTCAATGTCAGGTTGGACAGGGCTCCGAGCAACCTCATCTCGTTGAGGATGTCTCTGCTCATTGCAAGGAGGTCGGACTACATGGCCTTTAAAGGTCTCCTTGTAACTCAAACCATAATGTAGGCCTGTGATCTGCAGATTCTATTTGGGTGAGCGGTTTTTTTGGTTGACACTTTTTTCTTTTTTTGCATCTACTTGCCACCCTGTCAACATTATTTTTCTTTATCTGTGTATTTAAATAGGTAAGGATGCTTCCAGGCAGGTTTTCTATCCACTGGCTCTGATTGGCACCACTGAGTATCACTTATTCCTAGACTGGTGCACACGCTCTTAGCTGTGATGAGGTCTGGAGAAAGCAGCTGAAAGCCATTCTGCAGAGGGAGGTGTGGGGAGGAGGGAACCCATTAGAGGACAAAAGAGAGAGCTGGAGTGAATTTTCATGCTGATGAATATGAGAGTGGGAGCCCTGACTGCTGCTGCTGCTGCTGCAGTGTAATCTGGTAAGCAAGTGTTCTCCAGACACAGTCAGCACACATCCGTGCTGAGCACTGACATAGCCTGTTCCCATGATGAGCATTTACCTCAGCAGTAGGTCTCATCCCATCTAGAGCAGTTGCAAACTCTGTCCGAAGGAGTCTTTACTGCCTTGCCATTTGTCTTCTCAGCTGCACCTGACAAGCCGAGGATATAACCACCAAACTGCAGCTGGAATTTTTTCCCCCAATTGCTGTTTTACTTTCGATTTTCAATTTCTCACATCTGTCTCTAGATGCACCTAGAAGGGAAGTATGTTCGTGCAGGTACTGAGAGAAATGAGGTAGAGAAGCAGAAGTGACCAGTGTTTGCTGCCATTTTTGGGACACTGACATAAGTTATCTGTAACGATCCAAACTGGGGCTGAGGACTAAAGTTGTTACAGTAAGCAGTCAAAGTGTAGTGGCTGTGGTGATGGATGACTACAAGCAAGAGCCAGCTACAACATTTTAAACATAGTGGAAATCCAAAGTAATAAATGATCAGCTTCATCATATCAGGCAACAAAGTTCCATAGAGCAAAATGTTGGACCGTACTGACTTTGGAAGGGATGAAGAGCTGCAGTTCCTGAGCAGGATGGGGCAGCAATAGCCACGTTTGCTGTCTCTCCACTGGAACTTGGGACTGTAGCCTGTTCCCAACAAGGCAGCAATTCCCTCTTCCAGAACAGCAAGGACAGCCCAGTATCTGCTGGGACAAATGCACCCATGTGTAGGGCAGTGCCTGTGCTTGCGATTTCCAGTGAGCCTGTCTGAATCTGCATTAGCCTCAGCAGGGAGTGTGCCTTCAGCAGAGCAAGCAACACTGTGTGGTGAGGGAGGAACCACTTCTTGCAGGACTGTGGCTCCACATGCACCTACTCAGACTGGCAGGGAATTTCTGATGCATCCCTAAGGTGTTCCTAAGACTTCTGAAAATTTCCCTCCTTTGTTTCAGAGCCATCATCAATCACTTCAACCCGAAGATAGAGTCTTACGCTGCAGTGAATCACATATCGCAGCTCTCCGAGGATCAGGTAAGCCAGGCGTGTGATCACCTTTTTTCATGTTGACCTCTGGAATACTGGTGTTCAGGAGTACCTCCTGCTTGCTGGGGTTGATGATGTGGCTGCAGTATGAGGGGTGGGAGTGGGACTCATGTTGCTTGTTAAGATGTGGGTGAAAGAAAAGCAAGGCTTGCTTTAGCCAATTTTACCATCATATGCAGAGATTTTGGTCCCACAAATGCAGAAAGATGGGTATGAACAACGAAAATATGCAGCCTTGACAGCAAGTGTGGTTGAAGACTGTGAGTATGCTGGCATTTAGAATGGGACAGGAAATTTTTGGCAGCAAGTTTAGTCATTGGGGAACTGTTGGGCATAGCTTGATTTTTTTTTTTCTTTTTTTTTTAATCAGGGAACTCTGGCAACAGTTGATGGAAATACAAGGTTTTTTGTAGAGGGTGGTAGGGTTAAGTTTCCCTTCCTCAAGTTGGCCTGGTTTGGTCTCTTCATGTCCTGCTTGTATTGCATAAATGTGTAAACGTGGCTTTTTGAAAATAGGCTACTGTGCATGGTCTCTGGAAGGGAAGAGATGGCCTATTTCCTAAAATAAAATATTGGGATTATACATTAATCACTCTTGGAGAGGTAAATGACTCTACAGGAGCAGGTGGTGGACAAAATGCAGAGCTGCCATGTGAGCTGGGGGAATCATTCCAAATACAGCTGCGTCAATACCTCTGAACCTTTTGGAGAAGAAGTTGTGTTTGCAGTCTAGGACAGACCTCATTGGAGTCACCTTGGATTGCCCCTCCCAGGGGATGGGATCCCATGCTAATGCTTCTTAAAAGGTCTTGACTATAGCTTGTTCTGTACTTAATTTCTCTTTCTATCCATAATATTTTTACTATTGCTTGATTATACACTTCCATGCTTCCCACTAACCTTTTCCATTACTAATCTACTTGATCTGTAGTATGTAATACCCCAAAGACTAAGGCTGAATGCTGAACTGATGCAATGGGGGAAAAAAAGGTGAATCCTAGAGCTTTTTATTCTCTTCTTTCTCTTCTTGGATAGAAGAACACTGCTTTTAATTTACCCAATTTTCCTTATTGTTCTGCCTCTGAGAGTCACTGTATCCACAGCTATGCTTTGTGATGGTTTGTGTTAGCAATCCTCATTCATTGATGATACACTGAATGCATTAACCGAGGCCCCTAAAAAAGAAAAGCCTTTGATAGCCCAATTTAAAACTGGAGGCTTGGGTAGATGGGAATTTTGCATAGTCTTTGAGGTAGTCTGAGAAAGGAAATGAGCTTTTCACTGTCAGCTCTGTGTACTATTCATCCCCCAGCAGTTCAGGGAGGTCAGGTTAAATCCTTTCTTCCTTGTGTGTTATTCTTTAAATAAAATCTCTAGCAGCAGGCAGATAATGAAATCAGCACTGATGTGTGGAGCATTTTGAGGAAGATGATTAGGAAGTTGAAAGACAGACAGATCTTTCTTTTTTCTTTTCTCCCTTCATGCTTTCTCTCAGCACAGGGAGAACATCAAACAGAGTAAAGCAATAATAGGCCCTGGTGAACTGCAGAGAAATAAGGGAGATGTCACTGTGGTGATGGACTGTGTGGTTTCAGTGAGGATGTTTAATCAGTGCACTGCAATTCTCTGCACAAGGAGGAGTGGGATGGAGACCTCTTGCCTCCAGTTTCGGTTATGCAAGTGAGCTCAGGTCTGTGTGTTGGCCTGTGGTTTCCCTCTGTCAGTAGCTGTCCCACATGGTAAGTACGTGAGAAGTAGTTGTAGATGGCCCAAATCAGGCCCAGAGTCTGGCTTTTTTGGGGTAACGGAATTTGTTGTTCATTGTTAGCTGTTCAGCATGTGTGTGTTGGGCATGGTGGTGGATCAGGTTTGCCTTCTGGCTGCTGCAGTCTCTTTTTTTTTTCCCAGCTGTATCTTTTGCTTTTACTTGTGTGTTCACTTGATTTACCATTTCTCTGCTCTCCACAAATATTTTCTGCAGAGAATCCACCATCCCTTATAGCTCTGTTTTTTGAAGTATGCCACACTGAAATATTTAATGCTGACGTTTAGCTTATGTGTCCACACACAGATACTACATTTGGGACTGGTTATTTTCTCCTTTGAGTTATTCCAATAATTTCAAGAGGCCCGTATTTCTTTAGTGGAAACATTTGTTTTACAATTTTAAGGATCAAACTTTTCTTTTAATGAAGATTTCCTCCTTAGATGCGAGTCTTTGGCCAAATTCTCATATGGCAGCTTATACTTCTCGATGGTATCTGAGAATCTCCTGTTAATCAGGCAGGCATGGCTCTGACATGGCTGTGTCTGAAGAGGATTTTCCAACTGTTCTGATTTGTTTCCAGTTCAGTTGAACCTAAGTTCTGGCACCCTGTTCGTGTGTTATATTATTTATCTATTTTTGTTTTTTTAATATCCTCAAAAAAGCTAAGTAATCAGCTCAAAGAGATTTGGCTCCATCTTTTTCTTTTCCTAATCCTGTTGAAGCCTTTATTTCCTTGTTAATCACTGATGTCCATTTATTACCATTCTAAGCCTGTCATTTCAGCACTTTCTCCTTTTTTTATTTGCAAGCATTAATTTTAACAATATTACATGCTGGGGGGATTTGTAGGCTCTTGAAAATGATGGACGTGGGATTGTTTTAAACACAGGCTGTTAACGCCACTGTACATCCACAGCCCTAAAGTTCTCCGGGAACCACAGTTTGAATATATAGACCTCTGTTCTAGGCAGGTATATTTGTAAGACTTCACGGTGCTGCTTTGCTGACTGTTGCAGGGTTTATCTGTTGTTCAGATCAGAAATACTGGGAAGAGACTTTTTTTTTTGTTTCATATTCTCTTGAGCAAAGAGTGAGAGATTCCCAGGGCCAATCAAATGCCAATCTATCAACACAATGGCATCCTTGGCATCCTTGTCCTTGTCTGCAAAGCATCTACTTGCCAAGGCAAACTCAGAATCCTTCCTCACCATTAGCTGTTTTACAGACCTTGCTGTTTACATCCTCACCGAGAAACAGGGAATGTCTTAGCCAGTTATTGGCATCTTCCCTTACTTGCTAATTTGTTAAATCTGACTTCTAAGTTAATTTGTGGTTTTGTGGTATTCTCCCTCTCAAGACAATTGGCTGCTGCCTGCACCTCCTTTAAGGGAATGTAAAATGCTGCACAGTCAAAAAGATAGGCTTGGCCATTACATTTGCCAGTGTAGTTTTGGCTCTTCCATGCAAGTGATTATTCCCATGTCTTCAAAGACATTTTGGTCCCTTCTTGAGTCAAAGGGCAAAATAGACTTCTATTAAATTATTTCTTAGGCTTATCTGTACTTTCCAGATGACTGGACTGCCATCTGCTTAATGCATTGAAGGCAGTAGAACTTTCTCTGTGCTGTATCTGATCTGAGAAGCTCAACTTGTTTTCTAGCAGAAGCAGTTGCAGAGAACAGGGTCAAGGCAGTGAGGAAACAGCAACATGAGTTGCTCCAGCAAGGCCAATGCAGACAAATAGAAAGAATGAAAAACCCAGCATGAATGATCTGAATGGGGTCTCACATCTGCTTTTTCTGGATGTGAAAGAGCAGCTGTTTGTAAGAAGGAAGCGCTCTGCCTAATGGCATTGTAGTACCATATTCAAGAGAGGTTCAAGAGAGAGGAACCCAGTAGTTTTGGTGAAATCTCCTCTGAGCAGGAGTGTCTTGTGATGCCTTGCATGCCAAGCATGTCTGCCAGTTAGAAAATTGCTCACTAAGGTCTTATTTTCTCTTTGGCACTTTTTTTCTCAATGATTTCCTCTGTAAGGGTCTTAAAATTGAGATGGCAGATGTGGGACTGAGGGTGCTTGCTAGTTAGGAACATTTATGTGCTTTATCTAATAGAAGCCCCTATTTCTTCCCAGCTACACTAGGGGTGTTATGCCACCTCCAAAACAGAAGTAAAGTTCAGTGTGAGAGACTGCTGTGAACACCTGCATTGTGTCTGGTTACTGCAGATGGAAAGTGCTGGGAGCCAGAACAGATTGTGATGGAAAAACAGGACAACTGGATCAGTTTTGAAACTGTGATGAATGTAACACTTGGGTTGCTTCACATTGTAACAGTTTTATAACTCGGGTAGAATAATAGAATTGTTTTAGGTCAGAGAAGACCTTTAATATCATCAAGTCCAACCCTTAAACCAGTACTGCCAGTAGCTGCAATCCAGTTTGGTCAGGCAATCTCCTGGATGCTCCTCCATGCTGCCCCAATCCACATGGCTGCCTATTACCTGCTGTGCCTTTGAGGGACTAACTTGAAGTGTAGCTCAAGGATTGTCCACAAGTGACTTGCACAGAAAGACACAAAAGGATGTAGTTGGTTTTAGATGCCCTCAAGTGTTTTAATTCTGAGCCACTGATGTCACAGTTTATTCAACTTGTTCTGGTTTCCATAACTAGCTGCAAAACTACTGACAGATACCAAATGCTTTGTCTTTTTTAGCACTGCTGGCAGTGGTGTGAAGAGTTAAAAGCCTCCTGGCATGTACGTGTTTGGTATTTCTAAAATGCCAAGTACCATCAGTGCTAGGTACTACTATAATAAATCCCCTTAATCTCTTACATTAGTAAAACATGTTGTGAGGGCTTGAGAAATACTTTAAAATGGTTTTGTCATACTTCACTTCTGAAATGCAGTGAGTTTTCGGGTAGAAAGTCTCAAGCCTGCTAGTGCTGTGTTGCACACAGTAGTGGGAATGTGAAACTCCAGCTAAGGGTTCACCAAGGCAAGGCCTTAATTTAAAGTCAGCCCATCTTTGCAAATGAGGCAGGGATGTTGATTTTCATGGTCTCATTACAGACACCTACTCATGACTAATGGCTTGAAACAGATTTTATTGTTTAAATAGAAAGAGCTGAGCTGCACCAGGTGAAATTGGAAAGGATCCATATTAAAGGTCTTCTGGAGTAGGAAAATTGCTGGTTTGCTTAGCTGATGGGGGTTTTCTCTGGTTTAGATACCTTCCTCTTTCTTTTTTCTTTTTGTTTTATCAGAGAAATATCCCTGCAATTTACTAATGCCTCAGACTGCTTTATGCAGTGTGCCAGACTGAATGGGTCTGAACAGGCTTCAAGGTCTGATCAGCTTTGCAGCAAGGAGATTTGAAGCTAGAGGTGAGCTTTGGAGCAGTGACTTTGTGCTGCATAGTGCCTTTTATTAACATGCAGAATACAATAAACTGTGCGTCACTGGAGGAGGGAGAACAACTGTGGAGGCCCTTAGAGGGACAAAAGAAGGACTTTGATTTTAAAAACAGCAGTGCTGGAGAGATACAACCCTATTCCTTTTTCAGTCCTTGAAACTCCCAATAAGAAATGGAAGAAATCCTTCAGTCTGCTTCCTTCAAGCTCGACACAAAGGTGCCCCAGCATCCTGCCCATTACCCCAGGTGACACTTAGGTGCTCTGTGCCTCTCAGAGGCAGAGTGACCCTGAAACACCTCAGTTGCTTCTGGAGCAGAGGAGTCTTTCCACCATTTGTGCAGTGCAAATTCTGAGACATGTCTTACTTCCACCACCTCTGTGAACTGTCCTCTTGGGAGGATTAGGGACTGCCTCCGAGTACAAACTGGTGAATAAGTCCATTAAACTTCAAAGCAAGGCTTGCCTTCAATTCTTATGGCTGTTTTAAAATCCTTGTCTGGCTGTTGTCAGTATTATGGGAACTGATAAGGGCCTGAAGATTGCTGTAGTGCAGGTGACCATTGAATGCTGGGGACTTGGTTTGGAAGAGCTGCCTTCCAGAGCTGCTGGCTGCAACTGGGTAAAGTCTCCTGGAGTGAGATATGTTTATGTGCTGGGGCTACAGAAGCAACGCTCCAGAGTGTGAGTTAGGGGCCCAGCCTCATTCACAGCCAGGAGTGTGCAGAGCAAGAGCCATAGGTTTAACTTTGGAATAAGCTCCCAGTCCATACTGTGGGGACAAGCTGATGTTGCTCTAGTTCCTAGTGCTTGTCCTCCTTCCCAGTGGGTGTGTTTCACAAAACACTTCTCAGATGCCCAGCAGATTTGCTTTCTATGTGATAGTAAACTAAACCTAGAAAAGAAGCTGTGGGTAGCTAGAGGAAGGGGCTGCAGGCTGGGGTCTGAACTCCTTCCTGGCTGTCACTGTGCTTCCTTGGGCAAACCTTGAGCCCTGTGTCCTCCCCAGGGAGAGGGCAGCCGGTGGGGAGCCCTTGGGGAGCCAGACAGCATTTGAAGTGCTGTGTGATCTGCCGGGGAAGGCTGCTGTGGATGTGCAAAGCAATGTTACAGATTCCCATCACTGCTAAGCACTTGTGTAGGGCAGGGAAGGCTCCACAGAGGATTGCAACAGAATGATCAAAACAGTCTGCATTTATAAAGATTAAATTACAACTTTGCACATCTGCGATTAAAGCAGGAGCTGTCAATCTCTGGCTTGTGTGAACACACAATTCAATTGGCATTTTGTAAAACTTCAGATTGAAAAGGTTTTTTAATCACTTGTGAAACAGGAACAACAGACGCTGGCTGTTGCCATAATGTACATTGATACCACGCAAACTTCTTTGTTCATCCTCTGTAAAGCTGGATTTACAGCACTGCACTTTGTTGCTCTAGTGCTGAGCACCACCCTAAGCTTCCTTACACTCAGTCATCTCTCTGCTCAGAGTCCTAAAGGCAGACAGGCTACAGCCTGCTGTGCCAGCTACAGACAGCAATGTGGCTGTGAGTAACCACTCCTGGAGTCACATTCTCCTTTAACAAAAGGGGGACAGGCTTTGCAGTGACTGCCAGCCCTGCTTGTTCTGGGACTTCTTTAGACTAAAACTTGTGCCTTCAGAGACTGCTGCTCTTCCTTCTCTCTGGAAGTGTCTTGCTGTAACAGATGACATTTTTCTGCCTTTCTTCTCTGGACCCTCTAACTGGGGCTTCAGCTGTTTTCCAAAAGTGACAAATTGGGTCATCATTGTGATTCCTAAGTGAGAAACAAATGGAGCTTTGTGGTCTCCATCCCTCCCAGAGCAGGGGAGTAAATGCTGCTGAGCCAAAAGGTGCTACACCTGAACAGAGCTCCACTCAGCTGGAAGATTAGTTTTTTTGGCTCTCTGACATTTGGCATTTGGATATTAAGACATTAAGTTCAAATTTATTGTTCACAGTAGGAAGCTCAAAGGCAAACCTTTTAATAGTGGAGAAGGCACCATCTCTGACTGTCTTCCTGATTCTCTTCCTGTCTTCATGGGAGATTTGAAGCAGGCAGTGGGATTGCTCAGGGAGCTGTCACTCAGGAACAGCAAGCTAAGGAGATGGATGCCCAGAGAGATGGAACTGGGGAAGGCAGTTCTGCATCAGCCAATTGCCAGAGGCTAAAATTCAATTCCACTCCCTTAGTCAGAGGGCGCTTGGATTCCCCCATGGCTCAGTTAAGGCACAAATAAGCTCCTGGGGAGCAAAGTATTGCTAGCAGCACATGCTGTTTGAGCAGCAGCATCTGCCTCATAGCTGGCAGGAGTGTAGGCCTGTGGAAAGATATTAGTTCATAGCCCTGTGTTTGCTCTCACCTGAGCACCTGTTTGGAGGAGCTCCTCTTTCACTTTTTCCAATCTCTATGTTTATGTTCTCCACCAATAACTACTTCACAGCGATAATTTCTAACAGGGAAAGTGTTTTCTGGCTGCCCAGACAAGAAACTGGTAAATTGTCCTGGAGCAACGACTAACAATACCTGGAATTTCTGGAATAAGCTGGTGGGATTCAGAAACCATCACTTGCATCAATGTTAACTGGTATGTCACAGTTAGTCAATGTTAGTTTAAACTTGGAAGCTTTTCTCTTCCATGAAAACAGATATTAGTTAAGATAACCTCTGGCAGTGTAAGAGGATGTGTGTGGAAAATCTGCTGGTATATCCTCAACATTTGGAGTATGGGGTGATTTCTTGCAGGCTGTCACCTAATAACATTGTTCCCAGTGATCCCTGCCATATGTTTTAGCTTCCTAGTTGGAAACTTGGCCAATAAGTGTCACTGTGTGCAATACCCTGCTAATTAAATACTATGCTGAAGGCTTATTTGTGCACAAACCCCATCTTGGTTTCCCAAGTGTATTTCCCACAGCAGCTGTAATTCAGTAGACTGCATTTGTTTTTGAGTTGGATGTAAAAACACACAGAATGCTGTTGAAATCTTACTCTAGGGCTTCCTGACTTCCCAGAAAATGCTGGGCTGGGGTCCTATGTAGAAGCTGTAGAGGTGGAGAAATTCTTATGAGTGCTTCTCCCACTTGCAGTGGCATGAGCAAGCTTCTGCCCATTAATGGACCAATGGCATCTCTGAGACAGTGACAGCTGCTTGCAGTGACATGTAATGATGGGAACAGACAAGGCATCATTCTCACAACAAGGTGCTAACATCAGGCAGCTGACATGATGTGGCTGACTAACTCTTTTTCAGATGCTTTGGCTTTAGAAAGGTCTGTTATATCTTTTGCAGAGCAAACTGAGCTATCCTGGAGCCCCATGAGTGTGTTTAACACAATGAAAAGCTGGAAATAACAGTATTGTGGTGATACTGTGTGAACTTGTTTCTCTGGGTGCTCCTATCAACTCCCCTGTAGTTAGATTTCTTCAGCACATCATGAATCAAACCATTGCTCTTCTTTTGCAGCTTTCTCCTGGTTCAATGACAATTAATGTTCCAAACCCAGGATAAATCAATCCATTTGTGGATCTGGAGGTCACACAGAGCCCGCCCTGAGATATCTCTCATTCTGTCAGCAGTTCTCTTTCCAAGTGTTTAAAGGAAGAGTTTGCTTAGCTGGTTGATGACTGAGTCTCCCTGGATTGAATTCCAGTTCTCTTCTGCACTAGAAGTGCATATACCCCTCTCCAAACCTAAATACTAGCCTTTGCTCAGCCGTGTCATATTGGTGGTTTGCTGGAGTCTGGCATCTGTCCAGCTTGCAGGAAACATTAGCTGTTTCTGTCACCCCAGGATTTACCAGTGATTTTGTACAACAGGATACAACACAGAACATTAATCTAGATGGAGCTTCACGTGACTGTATCTGCAGGTGTTTCTGTCCCTTTCGTTTCTTAAAAAGGTAGCTGTGAGCTACAATATAGGCTTTTTAAGGCTGTGTTTTGTTAGCAGTCAGTGCTCTCTTTGCCAAACATCTTGAAACACTATAACAGGAACAATTTTCCAGCTGATTAAAACAGAAATGTGGATTTGTGAGGGTAGGCATGCTGGAACTTAGACTTTCTGATTGTCTGCTTTGGGTTTTTTTGCATCCAGGCTGCTTTGCTGGGAATTTTCTACCCTGTCACTAACGCTCCTGAAAGCCAGTGACTTGGTGGGTGCATTTCACTACAGAGTCTTAGTTCTCACCTCAGCTATAAAGATTTGATTTTCTATTTTAAGTGATGGACCTATTTAATTACAGTACCACCTACAAGTCACTTTATAGGCATAAGAAGGAAACTTAGGTCTGTTGCTGGGCTAAACTCCCCTTCTCCGAAGAATAAAAAGAAAGCTGCTGTAATGCCTCACCTCAGCCTCTTTGCAGACACCTGAGCATGACACACTTTTTGCAGGGGAGAATATTAACATGATCTGAACTTAATTTCTCTGGCTCATGACAGTTTCCCACATCATCTAGTTTTTGCTGAGCTTTCCACCCGCAGTAGTGCCCAGAGGGATAATATTCCAGGAGTTCTAAAGTGCTTGTGTTGCTTTTTAGTATGTTGATGGTTCTGAAATAGGGCAAAGTGCTACTGGGGCTGGGTTATTAATGTCGTACCAAACGTTTTAGCATAAAGAACTTGTTTACTGACCACTCCTGTCCCAGTTGCTCATCAGGAAGTCAGTTGTTAACTTGTGATCTTGTCAGCTGTGTTATTGTCTTAAGGCATGACCTGGTCCCTCATCCTCACCCAGAAACCCTTCAACTGAGTGAGGCATAACTTGAAGATGGAGGTAACTGTTCTGTTGTGAGACATGGATTGAAGCTGCCATGCTTTTTATACATGAGATCATAATCAGTGTGACCTCAGCTTACATATGTCAGGGAGAGCTTTTTCTGAGATGAGTTTGGAAAAGGTCAGGTTAAGATGCTTGAGGAAAAATGGCCAATTGGTTTGCTCTGATCTTTGTTTTAGAAAAGAATGATGCAAAAATCTCAGAAGTCAAATCTGGAGAGTAGAAAGTTTTTGTTTTGATAGTGCTCCTCTTTAAAAAAAGGGGTGGAAAATCCCTTGCCTGCACTCTCCCAAATCCCCTTACTTTGCAGTTCTCAATAGGGTTGTGGTTTAAAAGGTGAATCCAGACCCCAGATTGTTAAACCTATTTCTGGTCATCCTACATAGTTGTACCTGGGTGCTCTCAGAGCACTGCAGACTCTTCTGCTCTGCTGTCTGTTACTTAGTCAAGAGCAGATTCTTGGGAAATATCTACAGAATGTTTAAGACAGTTCTCCTCTGTCACTTGCTCTGGGAAAAGGCAATCAGATCATTCTGATGCTGGGTGCCCCTCCTTGGCAGAGGCTGTAATGCCTGCTAGGGTAAGAGCGGGTGGTATTTCAGATCGCAGGCTTCTCGTACTCTCTGTAGCTCTTACTGTGTGTTCCCTTCTCTCTGCATACTGAATTGTTGATCTGGCACAGTGTTTTTTTTACTTGAGTTTTTCCCCTGCCCTTGTTTGTTCTGTGGGTGGCTGTGTGCCATCACGCTGCTGACAGCACACGCATTCCAGAGTATTCCTTTACATGTGCCTCTTCTGGCATTTTACGATTCTGTCTCTTTCAACATAGGATGACAGAATATAAAGTAGGTCACTTTATTTCTTTTCTATTTTTCTTAGTTCTGCAGCTCTTTTGATACTTGAGTTCTTTCTGATACTTGTTTTGGAGACTCATGACTGGGAGAGTTCAGTAGGCTCCCAAAACCTTGGTAGTCATCTTGGGATTGAGCTTTAACAGGACACTAGGGACATTTTCCTTTGTAGCCTTTGTGTGCCTTGAGTAGTCTGTTAGTTGGTGCTCTTGACATGTTTTAGAGAGATGAGAAGGAAAAAGGATGGAGCTTTCCTAATGGGCAACCATTGCTTGCTGCTATGATGCATCCTGTGGCTCTGCCAGCCCTTCCCTACTGTCCTTTCTGAGTTGATTGTAGCTGGCAGTTGTTGTCTAGAAGCAGGAAGCCAAGTGAACAGCTCTACTTACTGCAATTTGTGAAAATACACCAAATAAAAGCTCTAGGCACAGTTACAAGTCAGTCCTTAAAAAGGCACATGGAAGAAATGTAGTCTTTCCCAAGTCAGGCCAGTTCAGGCTACAACAAACATGTAAAGTTAAAGACTTATTTCTGCGTTTTATTCATACAGTCAGAAGTGGTAGAAGTGTTGGGGTTAAATTGTAGCACCATTTCACTGAAACTCCCTTTAGTGAATGATTCTTAGAACTGTAAGGTCAGAGTCTCCACAGAGTAAGCAGAAGTGTGTTCCACTTCAGCTTCTGCCACTGGGTTTCTCAGCAAGATAAGCGTGGTAGCAATTTATTCTTTGTTAACCCAGAGTGAGAATGGCCCCTTGTGCTTTATCCTGCCTTAAAGGTGTGTTACTAGGTGGTTAAATGCAGGCAAATATTTTGTGTAGAGCTTCTCTGACATGTGCGACTGAGTTGATACAGAGAGACTTGGTCTAAAGCGTCCACCCAAGCTGCCTTTTAGTGGTGTTGAATTGCTGAGGGCACTGCTCAGCTGATATGCTTGGTTAGTTAGGAAAAGCCAAGTAGAACTTGAATGTGTGTGTGTTAGTACAAGGTGCAGTTTCTTAAGAAATTTGCTAAGCAAGCATGAAATCCTCTTTAAATATAGTCAAAAATTCAGATGTGAGAATAATACCAAGAGGGCAATGCAGCAGAATTTTGGGAAGAGTTTAATATTCCATTTAAACAAAAATAGTTGTGCATATAAAACTACCAGCCGGTGCAGTACAAATTAGTGGTTTTAAAATCCAGAGAAAGAACTGCTGAGTTATTAATCCCTGAACTGAAGCCCTTAAGTCCTTTTAGTGAGTGACTTCTGCTTGTCATCTAATCCCTTTTCATCATAGAAAACAGACCTGGAGTTGTTCTCTGTGGTGTAGGAAGAGGAAATTTAACCAGTGAGCTAAATAAACAAATTGATTAATTGGCAACAATAAGGAGCTGTGTATGCACTGTATCTAATTGCTTTCTTTATACTGTCTTCCTCAAACTTCTTGGAAGTCATGGGTTTGTGGGTTGTACATGCAAAAATATGCTAAAAAGCCCCACGTCACCAAGGCTTTGAACTTTCAGCTTCAAAGATCATTTGTGGATCACCTTATATTGCTTTGGACAGTCTCTAATGGGGACATTGCTCAGCCAAGCTGAATTTATGCAGTGGAAATTCAGGCTGAAATTGAACACACCTCAGAGTCATGGAGTAAATCAAATCTCATTTCCTGGCTTGCAGACAATGTGGGCTGTGTGGATTTTCTCTCTCCTCCTCCTTTTCAGTGATTTTTATTCTACCAGGTCAGAGCTACTTTTTTCTCATGAGAAATACTGAGCAAGTGGCTTTCCTGGGCCTCATTCAAAAACCCATCAGAACTAATAGTTTTGAAAATGTTTGATATCCAAGAGGCACTTGGGAGAACTAAATCCTCACAGAGGGATTTTTAGGCTGTAGAGCAGTGGTGTCCTCCAAGCACTGGTGAAATTACCGTGGAGATGATATTTCCATTACAGATACTACAGGTACTGATCCAGGAGTATGGCAAAAGAGAAATACAGAGAGAAAGCAGAAGCTTGGTGATCAGCTCCATATTCCCAGAAGAGTGGTATCATCTTTGCCTAAGTCTTCAGTATATCCCATCTCTTTATCCAGCAGGTTCTGTTTAGAGCTGTGACAGCAAAGGGTATATGTTTTTGATTCAGAAGGCAGGCATTGTGTACAGGTAGTTGTCCAGCTTGCTGCTCTGCACACTGATCAGCTCAACTTGAGGATTCAACAGCTCAAGGTGCTTTGGAAAGGAAGTGTAAGTTTTGTTCTTTTGTTCTCTTCATCGTTTGGAGAGAATAGGTACCAGCACAAGTCACCTTTTCCTTGATTGTCAGTGGTGGGTATACAGCCAACACCGTAATCTTATCTGGCCTGTTAGCAATAAGCCTCCCCTTTGTGTCATGTCCTTCCTGCCTATCCAGCATCTGAATCTCTGTGGAGATAACAATGTCACTGTCACAGAGGTAAAATGCCTCTTTTCAGTCACCTGTACGTTCTGAAAGGCCTTATTGCCTGTGGTTTTGGGGTTGTTGCTGGGAGCATCTGAATTGTGAGAATGCTGGTGCTGAAGAGGTGGTAGGTCTAATATTTTAAGGATATAAGTGGAAGGAATGTTGCAGGGGTAAACACTGTTCCAAGGCACAAAAGCCCTTTTTGTTCTCCAAATGTTTTGATTGCAAGATGCCAATTAACCATGCTAGGAATCCTTCTTTAGAGGCATAGCTATTATGCTGGGCCCTGATAGTTTGTGTTATGTATAAGAAGAAATGACTAGAAACAACTGAGTGGCAGCAACCTTTGGTGCCTCTGTGTTTATTTTGGAGAATGCACATGGATGTCTTTTCCTGAGAAGGGCAATAATAAGCAGCAGACCACTTGATTTATCAGAAACATCTGAGCTGTTTTCTGTGTGTGGTCCATGCCCAAGTCTCTGCTCCCACTCAGCTTCAACTTGCTGACTGTCTGCTGGCCAGCTATCCTACACATCTCCTTTCAGTCAGAAAGTGTCTCAGCCCACAGCGTTAGCATCTCATCAGGCCTGCCCTTGCTAGTGATTATCTTGGATAGTGGCCTCTGTATTTCCATCTGTCCTGATAGCCATTTAAATGTTCCTTTTAAATTAGCTTAGCAGTCAAGTTTAAGCAGTTCTGGTTTTGCAGGCAGAAAATGTTTTCTATGCTGGCCATGAATGCCTCCAAGCACCAGTGGTCATGTTCTGTTTCAGTTCTGGTCATTGCTCAGATGTAATTCCAAAAGAATGACACATTCCAACAGCACAAAAAGGGATAATTCACCAAATTAAAATGTTAACAAGCTTCATTTCTTCAACATGTTCTATCAGAAGTTGATTGTTTCCCTTACTTCTGCCGTCATCACAGACTTTGTCCTTTTCTTTTCTTCCACCTGTGCCATGAAGGTTACTGTAGAATCCAAAGGTCTGTCTGGGGTTTGTGAGGAGTCAGTTTGAGCAGATTTGATTTGATCCCATTGACTTGGTAGGAATTTCATCGCTCTTAAAATTCTTACAAACTTTATTCTCAGTATCTCAGTCATCTCTGCTCCTCCTTCACCGTATTGGTCCCTCCTGATGTCAGTGCTGCCTGGGCATCGGCGCCCGCAGTGCTTGTGTCCGGAATGAAGAGACTTCTGAGTTATGCAGTAGAGTGTCTTGTTCTGCTGTAAGTACTTTTAAAGGAGGAACTCCAGACTTTGGATTGCAGTTTAGGTGACCTCACTTAAGTTGACTTAAACCACTTTTGGAACTGCAGCCATAGAGCAGACATTTTGCAGCTGAAGTTCCATTTTCACTGCAGAGTTTTCTGTTTGTAAGGATCATCCAGCAGTTTATAGCTGTCTGTTCCAACTCCACATTTGCAAAAACCTTAAGAGATAGAACTTTTATATGGGTTGAGTCACACAAACTTCTAAGCACTGCCCACCTTTCCTTATTAGCTACCTACCTCAGCATATTGCTACTACAGTCTTTCTAGCTATTTGTAGCTACAGCTATTTGTAGCTAACCAATGGACTGTAGATCTTTCATTTCTTTTGGGCTCTATCTTTAGAAGATATTTTTGCAGATTGAATTAATTTGTAAGTCTGTTAGAATCATTAAGCTGTAGAAAAATCTGCTAGATAGTGCCATGCAGTAAAGGACTTTTGGAGTCACTGTGTTAAGCCTGGAAATGTTGTCTCAAGGCTCAAAACTGGTCATAAAGACAACTAGAGAATCAGAAATTATTAGAGAGAACATAAAAATAAAGGAGTACTGTGTTATCACTGTGTGAGTTTTCTGATAATTCATGTATTAAATCTTGTATATTGATTCTAGTGCCCTTATTGCATAAAAGTTACTGTAGAACTGCAAAATAGTGCAAATAATCAAACACCTATTTGCTCACTGGTTTTCTTGGCTACCCAGACTTCTTACTTGTGTTCAAAAGTTCTTGTTTTCCCTATCTTAGAACAGACTTGAGTTCATTTTCCACTTGTGGTCAGTTAGCTGGGTGAGCTCTGAATTTCCTCTTCTTGGTTTCATGGCATCTCCTCAGGCCACAGAATTACTGCCTTTTGTTGCTTCCTCTAGTTTCTGAAATGTAAGTAGGAGATGTGGAACTGATCTTTCTAACCTTTGCCCCTGCAAACGCATACCTGCCTTCCCCAGTCCTAGCTGGTTGTTTCTCTAGCATGTCCTATATTGTTTTGACTTACTTTAAATACATGGCATGCTCTTTGTTCATGGCCAGTTTTTTAGCATATTGGTATTTAGTTCTGCTGCTTCCTTTAATTAAATTTATTCATGCTGTGCAAACCAAGTTTAAAAAGATTTCTGATCATTAAAAAAAAAGAGTCATGAGCTAGATTATCATCCACTTTTTCTCAGCAAGCATCAGGCACAGGGCTGTACATTTGTAGAGGCCATTTGCTTGCTAGTTGCTGTAAAAGATCAAAAAAGAAAACCAAAATGCATGGCAAGCTCCCTAGCTTTTTGGAGTGTCTGTGTTCTCCTTTTGTTTGTCTTGATCTTCAAGCCAGAGTCCTGGTGAGTTTTGGTTTGGTTTTATTTCTAAGTCAGTCTGTAATCCCTGTATCCTGTACAAGTCAGTGGTGACTGTGTGAGGGGCACAAGCTTTCCTGGATCCTGTACTGATTTCTGTGAACCTGGCCAGGTGACGTAGTTCCAGAAGCCTCCTGTGACTGCAGGTGTTTGATTAGACTATAACCAGAATAAGCCTCCCCATTGTTTTTCTCTTGGGCACAATTACGTTTTGGTTTCTTTGAACAGGAACAGTGCACTTCTGTCCAGGTTTGATTGAATAGAAAGGATTTTGTTGCTTATCCTGTCTTAATTTCTTCTTTAGACAGCCTTATTCCTGAGCCAAGTGTCTTCTGGGCAAATTTGAATTTCTTTACTTGGAATGAGTTTCCTTGGGTGTTCAGCAGGTATCCTGTTGTCGCTTCATCAAGGCAATCTGAACTGAAAGCTGTGTGTTAGAGTTCCAACATTTGTCAGGATGCTGCTTTCTGGCTACTGGCCCTAGAGATATTTGTTTTCAAACTTTTTCTTAAAATCTTCAGCTACTGTTTTCAAGGTTCTTGTAGCTGTCTTTGATTTCTGTAATAGTTTTGTATGTTCTGGCTTCTCAGTTCAGCTGGAGCTGCAGTTCATGACTTGAAACTCCTTTATCTTGTTTTGGGCACCGAGGTTACTGGTCTTGCTTTGGTCAGTTAAATGGTGCTAAAGAGCTGCTATTCCTGCTTATTTTTTTCCTCTGTTCAGGAGGACAAGGTCTGCTGTAAATAGAGCATTGCACCAAAGGTTGCACACAAATCACAGCATTCATTTGCTGAATGCTGGTTTAGCCACTTAGGCTGAACGCGTAATATGAGTGATAACAGTGAGCATAAGGATGCTCTCGTCCCCTTCTCTGAGGCTTTGGTGACAGCGGTTGATTTACTGCTCTGCTAGAATGCAGCTGGTAGATAAAAAGCTTCTCCTGAAACAGCCCATCACATTTCAGCACTTAAGTTAATTGTAAGCACAACGGGGAAATAAAAAAATTAACGGTCCAGTCCATCAGTATCTGCAGTGCATTTCAAGCCTTGGCAGAATTGCAAGTGCTCTTATGTACCTAGTGGTGAGAAATGTTTTCATAAATGCCACCAGCTGGAGATAAGGGTTCACAATTCCAAAATGGGCTGTAACACCAAAATAGCAAATCTATCTATCTCAGGATTTTATGCTTCTGCCATCATCCTGGCCTTCCTTATGCTGCCTGCCTTCCTCAAAAAATTTCTATAACCAGGCAAGCTAAGTGGGCCTCATTCAGTTTCCAGTGTGTCTCCCCTTCCAGATCTAAATATCTGCTCTGGAGACTGCTTATTTTAACAGTTGATAGTTTTTTAAGATCATTTGTTTGTACGTAGATGTTTGTTCCCTTGGCAAAAACCCACTGAACCATTTTTCCTACCTTGAACGACACAGAATTGCCTCTTGCATTCCTCTGGAGAGTCTGTCCCTGCAGTCTGGGAAAGGGTGCACAGGGTCCCACTGAGAGTGCCAGGTTCTTTGTGCTGGGTGGGATGTGTAGATCAGTATAAACCCCACTGACCATCTTTGAAACTGGAAAAAGTGGATTGGTCTTGAGAAAAAGCAGTGTGAAGCTACATATGTTTTTGCACCTTGTGCTCCAAATCCAAATGGGTTGAGCAAAGTACATTTAACATGTGTGGGAGCTGCTGTATGTGTGTAGACATGACTTCTTGAAATTACTCTGTAGCAAAAGTGTTCATGGCATAGGCTCTCTGGTGAGATGGGCAGGCTTCCAGCTACCTGACCAGCAGAGCTCAGAGGGTGTCATAGCACAGGACTCCCTCCCTCTAGTGATGGCTACAGGGATGTCCAGGGTTATCAACCCCATTCATCTCTTCTGTTTGTCTGTACTGCTTACAAATTAAATCCTCTGCAAGCTGTGCAGAGACCATACGCTTCTCTTGTTTGCCTTTGTCCTTGTTTGCAGCCTTCCTGCTTGTTAGGGTAACTTGATTCCTGTGAATGCCTGTCTCATGAGATCTTGGAATGGGCACTGTTTTTATGCATTTACAGTTGCTTCTTGGTGGAGCTGGATAATAGTTTTGGCTTTGGGGTGTTTCTGAAAGCTGTGTGAGTTCTAGATTGGTTAGATCAATGAGTCTTTCCCACTATTAAATAGAGTTGAACATCTAAGGCTTCTACTGGATTATGGGTTTAAAACATTTTTGGAGCAGGTAACTCTTGTCCCAGAACAGGATGTCATTTCTGCTAGCAGAGTTCAGAGAACAACAGTAATTTTCTGCATGAGTTTATGAATTATTTATCTTTAGAAGAGGCACCTGTGGGCAGAGTAGAAAGACTGTAACCAAACCCTCCCACTCCATGGATAGAAACTGTCACCTTTGTAGGCTTGTTCCTTTAAAGATCACAGATCCCTGTGAGATCATTGAACAAACATCTGAGCTACTATATATCATCTGAGCCTGACAGAATGGCTCTATGCTGGGGTGAGGAAAAGGGGGTGTGAAATGTCCCTCCTTGATGTTACTAAGTAAAATAATAATAATGATAATCTTTTATGTACGATCAAAACCTTTTGCCTTGTGTAGAGAACTGGCAAGGCCTGGATTTCAATAGCACTTGAGTGCAAATGTATAAAAGCAGTCCTCAGCAAGGATTTGGGACATGGAGAGTTAGACTTAGCTCATGTTTGGCTAGGCACAGAGTAATTCACTAAGCACAGCAGGACTGCCAGAAGTGACTGGCAGGGACAAAGGACAAACTAATGGGCAAAGACTGCTCACTCCCAGGTTTCTGGAAGCAGTATCCTGGCTGGTGCTCCGTGAGTTGAGCAGAGGGAGATTGGCAAACACAAGCTGATGAGTGTCAGAGTAAACCTGGTGGGAACTGTGTGCAGGGGGTCCCTGCACCAACCTTAGCAGTGGAAAGCAGAGCAAGGCACCTCCTGTCCCTGTCTTCTGGCTCACTTATCTTTGCAATGCACAGCTCAGCCTTGTTCATGTGTCAAGCTCCAGGCACTGAACAAGACTCCCATGAGCCCCATCAGCTTTTGGTTCTCCATAGTCAGGACTGGAGCATGTACTCATGGCCCAGAGCCACCCTGAGGCTCTTGGGCAGCTGTGCCTACCTCTGCAGGGTGTTCTTCCCCCCAGTGACCTGCACAGAACTCCTGTGTCTTACTGCCCAGCAGTGCTGGTGTATCCTGCATCAGTGGCATCCTGTTGCACACCTCAGAGGAGAAATTTGCCCTTGTTTGCTTTCACTTAATCCTTTGGGCTGGCTGAACTTTTTACTATTAGAAAAAATCTTCCTTCCAGGAATTTTCCCTGTACTCAGGGCAGGTAAGGTGATGCTTCCTACTCTGGGGGTGACAGATGTGTGAATTGGTGGGAGCTGTCTGAGCAGCCTCACACTCCCATCCAACAGCAAGAAACAGCCATAGGCTGTTCTTCACTATATCTAGTACAGGCTGCAGCTGCTGGATGCAGGACATCTGGGGCACCAGAACAGGAATGTGCTGCATGTCTTGACAGACACATATGTGGCTTGACCACATTTGTATCTCCAGCCAAGATCTTTGTCTTTCCCACCAGATGCACTCAATATCCTCTGGATCCATAGATATGTGCTGTACATGCAGCATGTCTTGGAAATCTGAGTTGTTAAACTATCATAGCAACATCCTCCTCCCTTTCCTCTTAGCATTCATGAACATGGAATTAATAGTCATGGCTTGATCAGTGTGGGGGTGAGGAATGGTGTTAAACCATCAGCACTGCATTTAGCTCCAGGACAGCTGTAAAGGTAAGGTAATGTTGGGTCAGATAAAAGCTCTGTGCTGCTGCTAGTCCTGGAGTGGGTGTTTTTCTGGAAGCCAGTGTGAATGGCAGCTGCTTCTAGCACATGTGTGTAGCACTGGCAGCCTTAGTGGATCCTCTCTGAACTTGGCTCTTGCAGACAGTGAATGAGAAAAGGGAGATGGAGCTGTGTGCAGCTGGGGTTTGGGCAGAGTCTTTTGGGAAATGTGGCAGCTGTGTGTGTGTTTTTATTTAACTTCTAATTATTTAGTTATGTTCTTTGTCTGTGGTGCTTCTGGGGATTAGTTGCAGCAAAGACTCCAGCCTGCATCAGCAACTTTAAAGATGCACTGTGAGAAGTCTGATGGCACTTGGAAAAAAAAATCTTTTTCCATATTAATTAGAAGATAGTACTGTAAAATTGATGTCAATTATCTGGCACTTTATTATGAGGAGGCAATAGGCTCTTCGTAGCCCAGGTGTCAGCAGCCTTTTCATTACAATGAGGAATGTTGCTCTTCAGTTGAATTCAAGAGGACAACCACTCAGGGACTAGGAGTTGTTGTGGGGATTAGTGAGGGAGAAAAAGGGGAAGATTTGTAATAAACCTGGAATAAGCAAGCCAGTTAGAGAACTACAGTGTAAAATGTACATTGGGCATTCTACTGGAATAGGAAAACCCTAATATCTCTTCCTACAGCCTCCACTGTCTGAGCTGAGGGGACAGTCTGCTGAGTTTGCTTGTGGTATTTGGGCTTTGCCTAGGTTTGGGAGGTGGGACTGCCAGAATTCCCTCTGTGTGTGGTACACAGGCACTGACAGACACTCCAGCACCACTGCAGGGAGGATTGTTTTCCTGTCCCTGGCTGCCCTCGGTCCCTGTGCCGTATCTGTGCAGTAGCACTGATGAGAGGTTGGCATTACATGTCCCATAGAGTGGCCACTCCATCCTCCAGCATGGGACAGCTGGGACAGAGCTTGCTAGGCCTGATCTGGGCAGTCTCCCCTGACCTTGGCCATGTCAGCAGCATGGAGTTGGTGTGGGGGGCAAGTGCATTTTAACCCGAGGATTGTTGGGGTAGTCTTTTGCCTTTTACGTGATGTGAGATCATTCAATCAGTTCTGTTGCAACTGCTCCTGTGTAATGGGAGCTAATGACTGTATTGTGGGCATGTAGAGGCTTTAGTGAGGTATTGGTGGTGCCGATTGCATTCTTGTCTTTTCCTGTGCTGATTAAAAAGACAGTGTAGAGACCTTGATTTCTTCTTGCTTCTGTTTTTCCTTTTGTTTTTCTGTCATTATCTGTGCATGCTTCCCAGAATCTGCCCACCACCGGCTCCTTTCCTGGGTGCTGTGGATTGCTTGTGCTCTCTAATTTTATGTTCCAGTACAGCAGAGACTGCAGTTACAGATGATGAAAGACTCTGCAGGTTAAAAAGTTACTAAGCAATGAAGCAAATGGTGTCTGCCAGATAGATGGGCCCTAGTGCTGCATGTTGCCTGTTAGATTTCATTGCCAGTGCAGCTTCCTCTCTGACTTTGCTGCTGACAGTGGCTCTCTTCTGGGTAGGGATGGGAAACGGCTGTGTGTAATCCCTGTGTTTCCCCAGGACAGGCTCATCCAGGAGGTCTGGTCTCTCTCCTGGGGTCTGCAGTATGTTGGGTCTTGTTGAGAATCAGTCAGAGGGAACAGCTCTGATGCAGCAAGGAAGGAGCCAGTGTGCAGTGAGTGGTACAGCAAAATCCATGGTCTGTTTTGAATGCTGAAGGGACATCTGATTCTGGGGGAACTGGTTTCAGAACTTGTGTCCACGAGAGTCCACTGAGCCAAACTGTGGAGGTTGTCCATCCAGTTTGCAAGGTGGCAGTAAGCTTGCAAAGGGGATGCCTCTGCTCACAAGTTGTTGCTGCTGCTGGGAAAGGAGAGTTTTGGGGCATGGGGCAGTTGTAGCTGAAGGAGGAAGCTGAAATCAGAGTGCCTCAGAAAGCACTTACTCAGAGAGCAGCTCCTGCAATGTTGATTTGGGGACATGCATGCAGGGACCTGAATCACTAATGTTTCTCTGGAAATTCTGGAAAGAAGTCAGTGAGTGAGTGGTAGGGCAGGGGGTTAATTTGATGGCAAATTATCTTTAAATTACAGTGGTGCAGCTCCACTGACTTCTGGTTGGTTGCAGTGGAGTAAATGAGTGAATGTGGCCTCTGGGGCTGATACAGGTAACTGCAGGAAGGGAATTCGGCAGCCTTCACTCTTCTTGTATTGACTGTGTCTGAGCTGCTCGCTTCATCATGTTGCTTTTTTAAGACTCCAATCTCCTTAAGGTAACCTACAAAAAGAGTTTTAGATTGTGACTCCATTAGAGTTTTTTTCCACTGTAAAGATCCAGTAGAACATTCTTTTAAAATGTAGTTTGCCCTGCATGTTCACACTTGCAATCTGAGGAGTGTCACATCAAGCTCCTTTGAAATAATCTACAATCTGATTTCCTCTATCTTAACACTAGAACTGGTGCTTTTCCAGCTGTTTTTAAGATTGTAAAAGTCTGAATGACTATTTAAAATCTGTTTGGAAGGTTCCAAATAAAAGTCCCTTCCTTAGAGTCATTCATACTTCACCATCTTGGAATGCATGTTTTCTGGTTTAGAGACTTCTATGAAGAATAGATTGGACAAGACCTTAAAGTAGAAATGCTTTACTCACAAAATTAAATTCCTCTAGTTCTTTTTACTTTACAGAAAGGTGCCAATGAAGATCTTGTGTGTGCAACAAAAAAGGCTATTCTTTCTGCAGTAGTTTTCATGAGCAAAAATGGAAGCAGCATATAAGGATGGCGAAGGATGCTAACACAGCCTTCTGTTACACAGAGAATTTGAGGTCTTTGTCATCTGTGTAGAAAGCGGATGCCTTTTAAACTTTGATGTTAGATGCTCTTAATACCTTCTGCTGCACTTTAACCTGTCCTCTGTCTGGCAGCTGCATCTTAAAGAGCAGATGAAATCGTCTTAAGGATGGCAGGTCCTAATCTCAGTAACAGTTTCTAATCCATTACAAGGTATGAAGTGAAATTATCTGTGAGTGTGTTTATCTCAGATCCCATGTAGTATTTTTTCTCAGCAGCAGCAAGAAAGGTAAATTGTCAGGCAGTGGGGAGAAGCTGTTTATATTTAACTTATCCTTTCTTTTTAAGTTCTATTTCATAATTAAAGGAGATAAGGAATGGAAGCCAATGAAATACATAGCCAAAGGCATAAGTGGATCTCAAGTTCACTGCAGAGACTACAGTAAGTCTCTGTAGTAGAGACTTTTGGGCCTCTTTTTCCTTTCCTGTCCTTCTAAGGTATCAAACTGAGTTTTTAGTTGCCTTTCAAAGGTGATGCAGGAGGGCTTTCTTAAGTGATACTGGTTACAGAGCTCACTGCTGCCCTCAGAGTTTACTTCTCCTCACTGTAGTTTTAGGATGCCTCTGTTGAATATCTGAAGAGATCTCTACTCAGAGCTAGCAAGGAGGAATCCTGATTCTTTATGGAGAAGCACATTCATCCTTTGCTTGGCCACACCTGTATGGCACTGTGCATGGCTGTGCATATGGGGACACAAGAAGAGTGAAAGGAGCCTAAGGGAAGTGGAGTAGCCGTGAGTAAAATGCCTTCACTCTGAGTTACTGCTGGAGAAGCCTGTTTGGACTCCTCACCTTTCAAACAAAGTTTCTTCCTGGCAGCTTATTAATCTTGGTCAATTTGGCTTCCTCCAATTGACAGGAGCAAGATTCTAGATTCTTTATTGCTCAGAAGAAGGTGTATTATGCCATTGCACTCTGTCCCTAGTGGATAGTTATTCTTGTGCCCTGATGGCTTTCTTTAATCATTGCTCTTGGCTCTGTGATACTTCTTGCAGCTTTGGCACACAGGGATGAGACGGCAGGCTGAATTTGGAGATGGCTGTCATTGCAGGGAGTTCTTGCCCTCTGCCAGTGGAGCTGACAAACAGCATTAGGAAATGAGTCCTGGAGAGGATGCTGTGTGCTTTCACAACAGCAGGACACTGGCAGGCTGTTCCTAAGTAACATTGCAGAGTTAGAATCAGAATCAATTAGGTTAGAAAAGACAGCTGAGACTGAGTCCAAATGCTTCTTCCTACCCCTAGTTTGCCTCTGCAGTGCTGGAGAACAGCTGAGCTGCAAAGTGACTGCTCTATGACCATCCCAGCTGGGAATCACTTTTGGGACCCTTCTTTTGCTCCCAGTTCTTGTTTGGGTGATGTCCTGTGGCTTCTGTCACCTCAGGTCCTAGCATGAGTGTCTTTGTGGACCACTGCCACGTGCAGAATTTGGAGGAAACAAGCTTGAAGGAACTCTAAGCAAGTCCAGGTTTCCAAGAATAAAGGATGTAAGGACGGGACTCAGTCCTGTAAAGGGCCTGGGGCTGCCAGCTGCATAAAGGGACCAGTTGAGGATAGTGTTTACATTGTTGGAAGGACAGGAGAAGAAGTACAAGGGCTCATTATTGTTCTGGTCACTGTTGTCTTAATTCCTCTGCAATACGCTTTTTAGGATACCTTGGAGCAGAGTCCTTTTTCTTTGCACCTTATACTATGGATCCTCTTGGCTGAGCCTCGTCATAAGCAGGGGTTACTGTAGTGCAAGCCTCAGATGCTGATACTCTGTTTAGCTCTCAGACAAAATAGTAACAACCTAAGAAAGAAGTTCATGTCTTCAAGAGAATTGTTTCAAGCCTATGTTTACCCAGGAGTGCTGAGATCTGTGGTTCCTTGTAGGAAGATTATTGTTGCTAACCATCTCACAAATGCTTCGAGGACTAGGTTAGTCTGTGCAATGCTTTGAAGGTAAAAATCATCGTGGGAGTCCCTCTTGGTGTTCCCTAGCTAGGAAAATGAATAGTTCAACAGGACAGAGATGTGTAGCTATGAATTTGCAAGTATAGCCCAGTGCTGGGAGCAGAGTAGGGCAGTAATAAAAGCTGGAGTGTTTTGGTTGCAATCAAGGCAGATAGTAAAGTATCTCCTGTGCAGGAAGATCTGGATTAATGGCTTCATCTGTTTCTAAACCCAGAGTCTGTACCATGGTTGGTCTTCTCTTAGTGCCTGTCAGAAGCCTGTTCCTATCAGGAGAGAAGTGCAGTGTTCAGTACACTGCTGACCTGAGCAGCTGTACAAGCTGGTGGTTTAGCAGGTGGTGAATAGTGACTCACAAGCCAGGAGAGAGGTGTGCTGGCAAAACTAGCCGTGGAAGGGCCATGGAGTTGGGTGAGTCTGTGTTTGTAAAGTGCCTGGTGTTGTATTTGGGTGTACATGTGGTAATTAGCTGCGTAATTTACTGAGATCTACTTCTGGTGACAGAAAACTGCTGCTGTCATAGATATAGGCTCCATCCGCTGTTCTCATGAATGGAGAAATTCCATAAATTTGAGGACTGTTCCTTACTGGCATTAGAAGAAATTCACTGCCCACCTCTGTGTTGTCAGTTATGAGCCAAATATTGGCTCTTAAAGCCATCTGTGTTGCCAAAACAACATAGGTGCCAGAGCTGTGGTCTGTCTCAGCCTTGTTTCTCCTGTGGTGAAGTATCTGTGGATGTTGACACTTCTGTTGTATTTGGCTGTCTCTGGCAGGTTTTGGAAGTGGTACGGTCCAACTATGACACACTGACCCTGAAACTGCAAGATGGACTGGACCAGTATGAGCGCTACTCAGAGCAGCACAAAGAGGCTGCCTTCTTCAAAGAGCTGGTAAGCTGCCTTGACTCTGCAGAGCCAACAGCCCTCTGTCAGACCCTTTGCTTATGGCCTGGGCAATGGCATTTGGGGTATAGCTGCGCAGCCCTGTCACTCCATTGCGCTGCCTCAAAAGAGAGGGCAGGAGTAGGATCTGGACAGACACTGCATGTCTGGATAAATCTGTGAGCTTCTTGGAGCTCCCTACGTGACTGAACAGGAACCTCCAGACTGCTTAGACCAGTACTGGTCAGTCAGTGCCTGTGCTTTTTGCCATGAGGATTCGCTGTGTTTTGTAGTGGTAAATCTGTATGGGGAGAAGTTGACTGCTCCCACCTTGGGTTTTTCATGCCGAGCAACTTCGCATTTTTGCTCTTGTTAAGGGGACCACCAAGTACAGGACTGAGCAGAGTATATGATGCTAGTGAAACATGTTTCTGCTCATTGCTTTCCTTAATCACTCACAAAATAGGGTTCCCAAGCAAAGAAAGTGAAGGCATTCCCTAGAAATGTGTCATTCTGCGAGGACAAGACTGATGGTAGGAAGCCCCACAAAAGTAACAGAGCAAAGACAAAACTGAGTCCAAATGGGTTGGGAGTTAGATTGTTCAGCAAGCCAACTTGCTTACCCTGCTCCAGAGAGGCCTGATGCAACTTTTCTTGTCCAACAGCCACATCAGCAGGGGAGCAGAGATTTTGTAATGTCTGGTATCTAAGGGGAGCCTGGTTTTCCTCACTCTGGAATCATTACAGATTCAGCCAAGAGAGATCTCTTAATTCTGGCAGCTTTCTCCAGCAGTTTGAGAGCTGATTCTCTCTCCCAGCTCTGTCCTTGCTGATTGATGAGTAATTGATGCCTGCCCACTCCATCACGAGTCTGCATTAGTTTGGGAATGTTGTGCATCCCTCTGTCTACTCTGCTCCAGAGCATGCACCTGAATTGGTTTTGTTTCCTTTTACAGAATGCTTTTGGGGTCATTCATGCACTGACATTGGGTAGTATATGGGCAAAACCATTTCCAGTTGGTTCTGTGCCATTTTAATGTGTTCTTTTGTGCCTGTTTTTGTCTCTCTGGCCTGCTATTTAATACCTTTTCTGGAATACATGCAAAGAAATTTGGCCATAGCCTTCTTGTGGCACAGGCTTTCTCTATTTCTGTAGCCTGGAAATAAGACACATTCCTGTTTCTGTTGTCATCTGTTCTGTCCCAAGGGCTCCCATCGTCAGCCAGCATCTCCTTTCCCAGCCTCTTGGCCATGACTGCTCTGCTTCCTGCATGCCCCACTTTCCACTTGGCCTGGCAGAAGCTCAGGCTGATCATGCCAATTGATTAAAATGACATTCTCAGTCCTATGATCATCACAGCCACAAAACACTTCAGCTAAAATTATTTTCTTCCTAGACTGATTTTTTTTTCAAAATCCCAATTTTGTATCATTTAAGAATCTGTTTAGCATAACCAGCCTGTCAACTCTCTTCTGAAAATTGCCCATCCAGGTACCCCTGGGACCCTCTCCTCAAGAGCATATGAAAGCCTGAATAATTACTGTATAAATGTGCTGATTTGACCCAGTTGTGAATCTGTTTAATCCACATCTCTAGATGCCCTGAGAATTGGGGCCCTATTAAATGTTCTTTACTCACAGCTACAGAAAATCCCCTGCATTCCATTAAGCTGTTCCCTCAACACAGCAGGAAATCAACCTGATCTGTTATGATTTGTCTTCAGCAAACCCAGCTGCCCTCCCGGCCTCCTCACTCTGGTTTTCTCTAGGTACACTGTAACTGATGGCCTTACTAATTGTTCAAATAACTCATCAAAAAGGCTCTAATCTGCCCTGTCCTCTTCAAACCAGGTACTTTGCTTCCTTTTGGTGAAGCTTCTGACTCTTTACCTTGGCTTCTGTAGCTGCTCTGAAGTTGGGTAATGCCCTCCTACCCAATGCTTTGTATTTAACTACTGAGATTTGCAGGATTTTGTGGAGGGAAGTTGCTGCAGTTCTCTTTGTGAGCTGTGCCAAAGGAGCTGGACTGGTAGTGAACTACAGGTTTCCAATGTGGTTTCCAAACTCATGCTGGTCCCATCAGGTCTTCCTGAACAGGATCTGTTTGCAAATAATTCCTTCTAGATTCTAGCTGGTTTTCTTATCACTATCTATATGATAACATTAAAGCAAACCCTTCTTGGGTGGGGAATGACACACAGGAGCCATTTTTCTTTTCAGCTGCCTTTTCATCTCTCTGTGCTCCCATTAAGTGGGTGAGCAGAAGCTTCCCCAAGCCATTCTCTGGGCTTCTTTATGCTTAGAAATCTTGTTCTCACTCCTTTGACCTGCTTTGCTAATGCACTGCTTCGCTTCTCTGGCTTTGCCTCAGTGCTGCTCTCTCTTGCTAATCCCAAAGAAAAATCTGCTTTCTTCTCCCATTCCCTTTACAAAGAAGCTTTCAAAGGCTCCAGTACTGCAGCCACATTGTGGTGGAAGGTGATGTGCATTGTTTTATCAGCTGGGTTTATGGCCTGTTGTGCTGCCTTGGAGGGGCTGAAGGAAGGAAGTTAGGAAGTTTTCTACCACTTTTTATTTCTCTTCCTTTGAAGCCTCAGGGATATTGTTTGAGGTCTGTACTGCTTTAATAGAACGAATGGTTTGGATGTGAGCTGTTGGACCCTTACACTGCAGCTGGAGGAATGTGTGGAAAGAGATTCAACATCTTTCCGAAGTATTCCCTGTCTTTGCAGTTGGGTAGATTCCAGCGGAGTCTCAACATAGTCTGATTAGGGATTGATTTCTGCAGGGGAAATTACATTAATTTGACTTTTAATTAGATGTGGCAGTCAGTGTAAACCTTCCTCCCATTGTACAAATATCTTAAGAGCTGCTTGTTGATTAGAAACAGGTTTAATTGATGAGACTTGCTGTGAAATGGGAGTTTCTGTGCAGCCTTGCACACATCCAGCTATAATGGCACAAAACTAGAACTAAATCGTATTTTCCTTGCATGCTTAATGCCATTGCTTCACCCATTCCTTCATTCCCTCATCATTCTCCAGATGATGTCAGCATTTCATACATTTCCCATTTCTTCAAAGTTTGTGGGCTAATAGAGAGAAAACAATTTTAAAAGTTCTTCTGGCCCTAGTGCTCCCTCCTTAAGCAAGAGAGGAGAGGTTCTCTGCTTTTACTTCACTGCAGAATGAATGTTAAAGCTCTGACTTTACTTTCTGTGGTTTTGGGGCACTTGTGTAAGTCACCCTGGAGAAATCTGGTAGCTTCCAGGCTGGCAACCAGGCCAACTGCCTGCTGCACCAGCGGGCTAGGAGGAGTCCTGAGGTGTAGCCTTATGGATGAAACAGCTCAGATAGACTACAGGAAGCCTCTGAAGTTTGTCCTTGTTACAGGCTGACACCTGCCTGGGTCACTGTCTGGTCTTCCAACCCCAAAAGGGAGATGAGCTCTGGCTCCATGTGTTGAGCCTTGGTGCTGGAGACAACTTGATTTAACTCTGATTTGAGCTATTCTTACCTTCTAAGTGGATTGGCTTGGGGCTGCCTGATTTCTCACACCAGAAGAAATGCTGGGCAGAGATTTGTAGAAACATCAGTCTTGTGTGTTGTTATCATGCCCACTCTTCTCCCCAACTGTTGTAAAAAGCAGATTTAAGTCCTTCTAGACTGCACTTGACCAAAGTCTGCATTCAAAGCTCTTTTTGGAACCCAAAGCTGTCTTTAAGTGAAAGCAGCTCCACAGTAGCCACAGGTGAGCTATTCCATGGCTTCACAACCTATGGGTTTAAAACTATTTCCTCTTTTCCTATGTAAATCTTCTTTGTCTTAAATTAGGCTGAGTATTTCTTGCCCCATCCCTGGGGAGCCAGATAAATATTACTCACTGTTCTCTTTCTGACCTCATTTTACATATTGGAGAGTGTTTGCTCTATTCCTCCTTCTCTTTGCAAACTAATCAGGCTAATTAATTTCTTGTGCTCTTCCCCATAGCTACAGTTTCTGCTAAGCCCACTCCAGCCTCCCTTTCTGGGCTTGCAAGAGGCTGCCTGCCACTTGGAGAATCCGATGTATATACAAGCTGGGAATCTTCTACTGCTGGTGCCTGGCCCTTGGCAGCAATTCCTGAGGATGGGGGCTCATTCCTCCTTGTTGTTTTTGTTGGTGGGACCCATAGAAATGCTTCTAGTCAGAATAAGGCTTGTACTACATGTGGCATCTGCCCCTTTTCTGCAGGCAGTCACATTCCCCAGGGCAGAGGACTCTCTACATCATTAGCCATGTTCTTTCCCTCTTGTGAGCACTGACTGGATCACTGGGGTGGGAGCACTTGGTAGGACTGGGACCAAATCCTGTCAGTGGGACTCCTGTCTCCTGGTAGCAAGACAGCCCAGTGCAAACCAGTGTTCTGGGGACCACTTGCAGTGGTTAACACAGGCTATAACCTGTGGTTGTCTTGCAAAACATGATCCCAAACTATTTCAGCATGGAATAAGTCAAAAGATACCTAGAGAAGAGAGATGAGGGGGGTGCTCCAAGGAACAAAGACACATGGGGCCTCTGCCAAGCATCCTGTTGAAGGAGAGTTTATTTTTTCTGCAGATGACATAAAACTCTGTCTTTAGGTGTAGACATCTTTGCTAGCATGCTCAGGTTGGTCTGTACAATGAGGCTCACTGGTGTTCATTTCATAGCTTTCCCTGTTAATCTTCCATGTTTTTATTTCCTTTCCTTTCTTATACATTTGCTTTTTGGAGAGCTTTCTGCACTTCCCCCTCTTTTTTTCTCACCAGAACAGCAAGGGAGACCCTCAGCAGTGTATGTATATGTATGTATATTTATGTCCTCTTCATCACCAATGTTGGATTCCTCATTCTGCTTCCATATAATTCTTCTCTCAGTGCTTTTAAAAAGCACAAAACATTAACCAGGTCAGCAACAACCTTATTATCACAGGCTCCGAGTCTCTGGGAACTGTAATCCCGTTGTTTGGATGAGCTTGTGTCAGTTTTGCTTTCTGTCACTGCTGCACAGTCACTGACACAGATGATGTTTGACTTTGTTTTCTCGTTGCCAAGTGCAGCTGAGACTGAGCCCAGTCTGGGGCCTGTGTGTTCGGCCAACGAGTCTGCAGGCACGCAGGGGGAAGGGAAGTGGCTGTGCAACAGGGCTGCCCAGCTCCTCTTTGTGCTCTGTGAGCAACCAGAAGTCTGGATGTCTCTGAGGGATAAAGGTGTCTCTTCTTCAGAGACAGTCAGTGAGCCAGCTGCAAGTGTAAGGCAGTCAGAGTGCACAGAGCTGGCTCTGAACCCAGGCTTTTCTGCCAGGTTGGGTGATAATTTATGTTTACAGCACAGTGGCATGACCTGTGGACTTCCCTTGAGTCTGTGTCTTTGGCTCTGTGGGTTGTGGAGCAGGACAGAGGTCATGGCACTGCATTAATGCAGGAAAATGCTGGCTGGCACTCCAGTGGGCACTGATAGAATATGATCTTCCAGGTGCAACCTGAAAGTGCTCACTTTCCTCCACCTCTTTGCCCTAGAACAAGAAACACATCATAGCTCATGAATCCAAAGAGAGCATCCTGTCCCACCCCAGTCTCATTGGGAATTTACTCTCTTTTCTGGGATGTCACTGTAGACATTCCTGTTACTCCAGGAAAATGCTAAATCTCAGTGTTTTCTTGCTAACCTGCAGTCTCAGTGAGCTTGGCTGCAGCAACTTCTGTGGAGCTGTGCAGAACAGTTCCATGCTGAGCATGGAGGTCAGCAGTGTGAAAACTGCCAGGCTCATGAGGAGCCAGAAGGAGTCCCTTGGCTAAAAGATCTTGTTTTGTTTCTGTCAGGTTCGGTCCATCAGCATCAATGTGAGGAAGAACCTTGCTTTCAACACGCTGAGCCAGGAACTGCTGCTGAAGGAATTCTCTACGATCTCTTGAGGCAGGGATGCTGCTGCTGCGCTGGGAGCAGAGACGGGCCTGTGTGGGCAGGGACACTACAGCTCTGCAGCCAGTCACACCTTACCTTTCACCTGCAGAAGGGACTGTGTTTCTTTTAGGGGAAAGCCTCGCTGCTGTGTGTTTGATCCCAATGGAATGTGTTTCACCAGAACTTGGGCTGAGGAGTGGCATGTTGAGGAGGAAGCAGTTTTTAAGGTGCCATGGGAGTGGCCAGCTGTTCCTGTGACATAGCAATGAGAGATTCCCTCCACAGGCTCAGGGAAGATGCACTGGAAACCTTAGTAGCAGAGCTGGGGAGAGCTCACAACCAAAATAATAAAACCAGCCCAGCTGTGGGAAACTGTTCTGCATTGAGATTGCTCACCTGCTGTATGGGGAAAGCTCTCTGATTCCAGGTGTGGGCTGTTCTTTTCCATCAGCCTGAATCAACCTGCCCTGCTGTAATGTAAGCGAAATCTGCTGCCATCCCATTGGGAATGGCTTTGGAGTATAAAACAGTTTCCCCAGGAAGCAGGCCCTGCTCACTGCTGACTCCTGATGTCAGAGGGTGTCAATTCAACCAAGCTGGAGAAGGAGAAAGTTTGGTTCCAAGGCTGGTGGCTTACAGGGTCCAGTCTGAGCCAATATGCAAGAACATGAGTCATCAAACAGCACTTTGTTACTGGATCCAGATCTGCTTGGGGTCTCTGTTACTTCCAGTAGTCCCAGCTCATCTGCTGTTTCTAAGGTTGAGGGACATTTTTAGATACTTGGTTTTCATGGGGCAGAGGACAGGCTTACTCCTTCTCCACACTCACCTTATTGCCCATCGGAGACCTCATTGTGACAATCCTCCTCTTCCTCACAGGAACGTCTGCCTTGCACATGTTTGAAGGTGCCTGGTGACCTTCATGAATGAAGAAGTCCCCCTTTTTTCCCTTGTGTGTAGCACACAGTTAAAATGCAGCTGGAGAAGTAGTAACTTCAATTTCTCACTTGCCCTCCTGTCTTCACCAAGCAACTTACAGCCACAATCTGCTGAGGACTTCCTAAGGAAGAGCTCTGGGATGATGCTGTAGGGCACAGGCAGACTCTTCTTCTCCAGAGGTGGTGTTTCAGAGGTGCTTAGGCCTGGCAGAGCCTGTTCAGAGTGCTGTGTCAGGCTCCTAGCTCAGGAATACACAGGATAAACACCTGTTCCTTGCTCATGCATTTTCAGCTCCCAGCAGTGATGTTAGGATCTGGCCTGACTTGGACTGAAGCAGAGAAGTTATTTATGTCACAGATCCACTTTTTTTTTTCCCTCTAGAAAACAGGTTTTTTAAAGAAAAGTGCCTAGTCCTGCTCTTAGCCTTTTAGGTTAGTGTGAGTAATGTGGATGTCATGCTCATTTACTACCATTTTTAGGGAAGGCTTATTCACACCTAATGTGCGTTAATTGTGTTAATGTTTCATCTTTACCTGCTATGAGCATGGGTAAGTGAAAGCTGTGTCCTGGGCCACCCACTGGGCGTGACACCTATTGAAGTCCCAGTTTTTTCCTTGGGAGCACTGGTTTCTCTCAGCAGAAGATACTCTGCCTCAGCAGGGAATTGTCTGGCTTTTAACAGCTAAGCCAGACACTTACTTGCTTTCTGCCATGTGAGCATGTGGAAGTGTGTACATGTCACAGGGACAGTGCTTGGGAGAGCAAGCAGGCTCCATAAAATCACTGCTTGAGAACTGGCCAGGGCATGTAGAGGAGGCAGCTTCTCCAGTGAAAATTGAGTAACAATTGTTTGCAGCACATGGGGCTTGTCTGTGTGTGTGTGTGGATCTCACCTCCGAGAGGGGAAGTTCTTTCTCAAGGGGACTTGAGGTGCATCGCAACTGTCAGAGCACTGAGTCATCCAGCTGTCCACGTGCCTCCTTTTCTCTGACCCTGTTTAGTCTGAGCTTAGTCAGACACTTAAGAGAGTTTGGGATGAGTCTGCTTCTGCCTCAGCAACCTCTGGAATTTTCAGCTTCTCAATCTGGGCTCACCTGTAGAAAGTCTTGTCTCCCTTAGGATGGTCCCTTGCTGGGATGATTATAGAAGCCCAGGCTATGACTGAGATCAGCTCCTGACCTCAGCCCTCATCTAAGTCTGAGCTGGAGAAGACTGTGACACACATTCTCTTGTCATGCTGTCACCAAACCGAGCACTGTAAATGGATGTACATACAAACCTAGAGCTCAATAAATAGCAGAGCCCTGACTCTCCAGAGTGTGCAGTGTTTGTCCTTCACAGAGGGGAGAATGGGGGGTTATGGGGGTGGCCCTGTCAGTATTTGGTGGCACACTGGCTGGAGCAGGGCTGTCGCCTCCCTTTGGGCTCCTCCTGCCTGTGCAGAGGGAGGTTGTGGTGCTGCACAGCAATGCTGCGTCCTTAGTCCTGGCCGCAGGTACCAGTCAGTCATCCGCTTCCCTATTTCTCCTGCATGTACCTGGGGCTGCCAGTAAGGAAAAGATGAGCAAGGCTGAGAGCCCCTGAGTGAGGGATGCAGGGACCTGCCTGAGCACAGTGTGATGCTCTCTGCTGCTGGTGTCAGCAAAGTCCTGCTCACAGATTCTGCTGCACATTTGCCTGCTTTGTTGAACACCCTGCTGCTGCTTGTGTTTTGAGGCCAGCTTGAAATGAGCAGTTCAGCTTCAGGATGTGACTGATGGCCTCAAACTTTGCCATATCTGATCTGAGCAGGTGAGTGTATTTTGTTACATCTAATTCATAACTCAATCTCCTATTGGAAGAGCTGGTTTTGAGGCTTGCAGAATGTGGGGAGAAATCAGATTGCTGCCTTTAAATTAGGCAGCTGCTGCAGGGAGACAAATGTTTTACAAAATAGTGACCAAATTCTGGAAGAGAGGAGTTGAATTTGAGCTAAACTTTGCAGGGAGTTACTAAAAATTGTTCTGTAAGTGCCACTGTGATTTTTGGTCTCTTCCTTTGCTGTTACAGGTCCCACTTTCCGTGCAGACTGAAGAGAATGGCAGCTCTTCAGGAGCTGAATCTTCCCTGCATGGGCTATCAGCTCCATGTAATGTTTTGTCTGCTCCTTGGGGGTGCCAGGAGCAGGTAGTATCAAATCCCTGGTCATGTACAGCAGCCAGAGGGTAGGGTGCACCTTCACCCACCTGCTCTGTTTGGTTTGCAGACCTCTTTGTCCTCGTATGCATGGCACCAGGGTCATACCTCTGCAGGCCTGAGCTGCCCTCCACATGAGTCCTAGTGCCCGTTGCAGTGCTTTTTTCTCCCTGCTCGAGGAATTGAACACTCCCTGGTCTGGGGTCCTACCAGACTGTTACATAGGTGAGTATCAGGAGGAGAAGTCCTGGAGAGAGCTGTTGTCTAAGACACCACTTGCACAGGGGATCAGTCCTACTGTGCTCCACCTGCTTCCCCACACTTCCATTCCAGGGTGGAACTGCCATCTTTCCCAGCTCCCAGCTTGGTACAGGGCAGGCAGAGGGAGCTGCTGTTACCCCTACCAAGTCACAACTGCTGCTGTGTGTGTTGGGACTGATCTGTAGCCAGCAGTCTGTGGTAGGATTTACAGCTGGCTCTTTGCACTCGAAAGCAGCTCTCCATCTTGGTGCCAGCCTTATGGATATTTATTCTCATCTCCTGCTGGGCTCTGTTTTCCTGTTTGGGACTTGTTGGGATGAGCAGGGTCATGCTGAATGGAAGTATGTCCCTGTGGAGGTGCTGGTTTTTTTGGCAGATGAGCCATTGCAGTAATATGAAAGGAAGGAGGTAAAGCCCAGCTATGGGAGGTGTAGAAATCCCAAGGGGCCAGAATAAGATGTGTTTTTGCCCTAGTGGGAACTTATTAATGCCTTTGCTGATGATTTCAAGGTGCAGGGGCAGACAGAAAAGTAAGTGGTGAATGAGAAGTCTGGGCCAGGAGTCTGGAGAAGGGCTGTTGTAAGGCCTGTGGGATGTGGAGGGCCCTGGGGCAGCTGGGAGTCCTTTGTGTTGGTCAGAGTCCTGGTTGAGCTCAGTGCAACACTGATCAAGCAGAGGGGTGATCCCAAATATATGTGACAGGCAGCACCCTCAAGGCAGCATTGCTAGATGCTCCTGTTGTCTTTCTAAAGCTTCATTAGGCCACCCTGGCAGGTGCTAAGCAATGTAGATCTCAGATCTGACCCAGAGTGGCTATCACCTCTCAGAGTTGTGAGTGACTGCAAAGGGAAATGCTCAGGACAGGGCTCCTCCAGACTCTGCCCTACAGCTGCTCACACATCACTCAGGACTAGCAGCTTGTGCCCAGATAAGTTGCTGTCTCTCCTGGACAGAGCGGGGTTCCCCTGCAGCCCCCATCATCTCAGCACATCCCAGAGGGCCAGGACAAGCCCAAGATCCTGCCACTGTGGCTCCACACTGCACTGCTCTTTCCCAGCTTGGCAGCTTGGGCCGGGCCATGCTCTGCAGCCTCTGCCCTCTGTGCTGTCCCTCCAGGGCTAATTGAATCATGTGGCTGGAAATTGAATCCAATTGAATAGATTAAATGAGCCGGGCTTGCTGATCACTGCAGGGCAGCTCAGAGCCTTGCCAGGCTGCTGCCAAGCTGGGAGCTCCCAGGAGTCCCATAGGGGCAGGAAGTGGCTGGGGAGGCTGTGGGAAGATGCACACCCACTGTGCTGGGCTGCTTTTCCAGCTCTGCTGTGACAGATGAACCCGTAGCCATTTCTTGGTGATGTGCAGCCTGGCTGTGTCCCAAGGCCCACAGGTCACTCTGCTACAGGCAGACAGAGGTTGGGTTGGCTCGTTTCCGCTCTGAAGCAACTAATGACTAATTAGCTGGAGCTCCCCTGCTTCAGGGTTCAGCCAGGGCCCTCCTGGCAGTGTACAGGGGCAAGGATGCTCTTATGACCTGTGGCTGCTCAGCAGCTCCAATTTGGATGTTCTCCCAGTCCAGCAGCACCCATCTGTGGCACCCCAGCCCCACATCCTGCTATCCCATCCTCTGCCTGGCCAGTGGGATGGCATAGTCAGCAGAGAGCAGAGTGTTGAGGCCACAGTCACAGCAGGGACATCTCACTTGCAGGTGAGCTCAGGCACAGGGCATGAGGATATGTGTCCGCAGTGTGGACCTGAGCTGCTGAAAGAGCCCTTGATGTGGTGCAAGTGAAGGTTGAAAATAGTATCTGGATTCTCTTTAAATAAAAACTGAGCCCACAGGCACTGAGCACACAAACATGACATGTTTTGTAATGCTGGGAGAGCTCAGGAGATTTGAAGTACATCCTGAGTCCAAGAATGCTCCAGTTCAATCTTAACTCTCTAAACTAAATTTTTTCTTTGCACAGATTTTGCATCTGTTATGTAGAAGTGGCAGAGAAACATTCTGAGGTGGGCAGAGAGCCCCCCGCAGCCCACCCAGCAGTGAGGCCATGCTGGGGAATCCCTCCTTCCTGGAGGCATTGGCAGAGACAGGTGACTGGCTTTCGAGGATACAGAGTGTGATGCAAAGTCTTTTCTCCCTCCTGCATACCCAGATTTCTCACACCTGCTGGTTTGCATTTGACAGAGGAGGTTCCCTTTCTCCTGCAGCATTCCCATTTGCAAGGCTCTCCCAGCAGCTTGCAGCATAATCTGTTCCTCCTCCAGCTTCACAAGATTTCCAGCAGCTGAAATTCCCTGCAGGTCTGAATCTCACAGTGGCTCCACCAGCCTATGTCTCTGTAGGGTGGGCTAACGGAGATGGGAGCAGCTCTGCCCTGTGTATGACCTGAGTTATGTCCCCGTTCAGCATCACCTCCCCAGAACCTGCCGCTCTGCCATAGCTGCTCCTCCAGTCCCCGGTGCGCCAGAGACCCCAGACTCATCTCTCTCCAGAGACCAAGGGGCTTGTCTTGGTCTTGTGCCACCCAGATCCGTTTCCTCTGCAGATATAGCAAATACTGTGGTTTATTCCTGAGTAAGGCTATTTACCCTGCCTGGAGCCCTCCCCAGACACTTTCATGGCCACAAAACCCAGTGCTCTGAACTGGGGGGCTGCATGGGCCCTGGGATGGGAATAGCCCCTGGTGCTGAGCTGTTCATCTCCATCTGGGATGACTACTTGCTGGCATGTTTGCAAGGGGTGAAGCTGGTTTAAGGAGCCCCCGTTTCTGCTCTCTGCTCCTGGGACCAGCCCCTGAGTGCTGCACTGCATGTCCCAGCACAGGAACTGCTTGGGAGTTCTCTCTGCTGGGGAAGCAGAGCTGTCCCTTGCCTCTGAGTGTAAATCTGAGCCCAGAGGCACCAGGCGACCACAGCCAAAATAGGATTAATGGCATCTGCTGGAAGCACATCCCAAGGGCTGCTATTGATGACTGTGGCTTTAAAATACTGTTAACAGTGGATAAAGCACCATGATTTAAAGCACTCGGCAATTACATCTCTGTTTGAAATTTCCTAAAGGTGGGATCAGACTCCTGACTCCTGGTCTCTGCCTTTCCGATAGAGCTAATAAGAATGGGGATACGCAATTAGAGAACTCACAGGCTGGTAGGGCAGATCAATGCCTTGTGGTTACCTAATGAAGTGTTAAATTACGTCTTTCCCTCTCCCTGTCCCTCTTTACAACCTGCAGCAGGCTCTTCGCAGAGAGCAGAGGGCCTGGGGGAGAGGTCCCTACATCCCTCTATGCAGCACGGTGGGGTGCGGATCCCAGCACTCCTGCTTCCTCTCCAGGGTCTTGCTTCTATGGATGGCAGTAGCTTGGGACTGTCTTGGGTTTTGTACTGAGCCTGGGGGCTCTCTGGGGCATGGGGATGGACATGTGCCCCAAGAGCCAGAGGATCCCAGCAGGGAGCTGAAGACATGGATGAGCCAAAGGGATCAGCCTCGTAATTTCAGGGTAAGTGCCCTCAAGAGGAGCAGAGATGGTTGTGGGTGGGCTCAGCTTGGTCCAGCCTGGGTTTGGACAAGGCTGATGGCAGACTGGCACTGCTCTGCTTGCAGCCAGGCTCTACATCCAGTGCCCCAGACAACACTAGAGCATCCCCAAACCTGTCACCTTCCCCATTTACTCACAACAAGGCTGCACTGGCCACACACTGAGCTGAGGACAAGCAAGACCCCTGAATAGAATAGCCCTGCTCATATTTCCCAGCCCCTTTTGTCCTGACTCAGAGTCATTCTCCAATGCAGCTCTGCTGCCTGCAGAACAGCAGTAATCCCATGCAGATGTCCCTTATCAAAGCACTGCTGCCCCTGAACGGTGACAGATAGGATACTTAAAGAACATGCCTCACACCTAGGCCCAAGCAAATGGGTGATTTCCCTCATGAGGGTGCCTGAGTGATCCTGAGGACATGCTACTTCTGAGAGGCACAGCCTGGGGTGCACCTCAGGGGTCAGCACCATTTCTGCCCCCAACTTGCCTCCCTCCTTGCATTTCCCACCTGTCCCCCTGCTCTCCATTGCCATCCCACCACACTGCAGGCTGTGCCAAGCCCGGGGGCTGGTTTAAGGGGCCCTGTTTCTCTCATGTCTCTCTGCTGCTGTCCCAGAGATGAGTTTGGGGCCAGGATGCTTCCACAGGACCCCTGCCTGCCCCAGCAGGCTTGATCCATCCACCTGGCAGCTCTCCACACCTCCCTGGCCCTGGGCATCGGAATAGGGATTTCATGGTTAGCTGTGCCTGTGGAGCCTGCGTCGTGTCTTGGCCACCTGGGGCAGGGCCCTCCCTCCTGGTTACCCCTTGTAACTGGGATCTGGGCTCTCAGGAGCCAACGGAGCTCTTCCCATCCTCTGGAAACAGTTAACCCAGTGACATCTGCAGCAGTGCAGACCACCAGCCCTGCCTTCAGATGGCTCCTACCCGCCCTGGATCTGCTGATTGCTTTTGTGGTGGACAATGCCAGCAGCAGTGGGACTTTGCAAGGTACACTTTGATTAAACCCTTGGATTTTGCTTAGGTGATTTTCCTCAGCCTGACCTGGTCTTTCTGCATCTGCTGCATGTCCCAGCTAGATGTGCTGCAAAAGATGCTCAGCACTCTGGGGTGACTTTGCTGCCATACCTGTCCCTGGCCAGACACGTGTCTCTGCACCCACTGCACCCACAGCAGAGCCCCTGTCTGGTCTGGACAGGAGGGGAGAGATCAGACCCATTCCAGCAGAAGAAAGGGCTTCTCCCACTCTGACATCCTGCAGACCCCCAGCTTCCAGTGCCCAGAGGAACATCTAGGGGAGGATGTATTTTTCCCAAGAAGAATAAGTCTCAACGGCTGTGAATCCTGGCAGAGTGCCCAGCTCGCATGTTTGCTAAGGAAAAGGAGCTATAACCAGCAAGCAAATGAGTTGTCCCCCTTTTTCTACACTGTGGGAAGGGAAGTCTGTGTCAGCCTGTCTTACCCTGTGGTACCCACCAAACCACTGCAACTTCCCCCCTCTCCCCAGCCTAGCAAAGAACCTCTTGCTTGCCTGCAGGAACAGGAGCACTTAGCTGGGATAAAAATAGCCATGTTTGCCTCCCAATGGGCCAGGGATGGCAGAAGGTGAAAACTTCCCCATGCAGCTCTGCTGGGCTTGCCACATCCACAGCAGGATGGACTCACAAAAAGCTGAAGACAGAGCAGATGAGCCTGGGCACAGATCACACAGCCCTTCCAACGTACTTTCCTGAGACACTTCTGGTCCCCAAGGACCACCACAAAGATGTAGCTGAGGGTGTCGTGGAGAGATTGGAGGAGGGAGGTTGAAGAGGCCAAGGAGCAGCAAGATGAACAAGCCCAGAAGCACAGGTGATCTGAGGGCTGGCCAGGCTCCAGCTTTGCTTGTCAGGCTAAGCAGAGTGGGCATTGCCAGAGCTGTCCCAGGAGTTTCTCTCCAGCCACTCAGTGCATGCAGACTCTGTGCAGTGGCCGGGCCACAGGGAGGGCTGGGGGAATGTGTTTAGTTCTCTGAGCATTTCTCCACTGCGTTTTCCTCGCTAAATGGCTCTTATTTTTAGATCCAGGCAGTTGCTAAGCATCGCTGCCTTGCTAAGGCGGCTTCTTTCATGGCTTGACACCAAAGCACGCTGACAACACGCTGCCTCGTGAGCATGGCCCTCCCTCCTTGCTGCTCCGGATTCCCTTCTGTCCTGCGGCTCCTGCGGGCCGGGCTGGCTGCAGGGATTGGGATAGGATCCTTTGCCTCTTCCCGCAGCCCCTGCTCCCCCCTATCTCTCTGCATGGATCAAAGAATGAAGGGAGGAGCGCTGGGAAGTGCTGGGCGCTGGGCAGCCCCTGAGATGTGCCCAGGACCAGTCATGATGCAAATAGTCAGTGCTCGAACAGTGGCATAACAAAAGCCCCTGGCTTTGTCCATGGCGGCGACTCCTCAGCACAGTCTGCATCCCCCGGGATGGCATCCTGCACAGATGGCAACAAATAACCAGGGGCAGCAGCGGGACATCAAGTTCCCAGTGCCAGATGTACCGGTGGGCTGTGAGCTCCTCTCTTGGCAGCACCGTGCCTCTGGAAGCCTCTCCAAGTGTACTGTTGCTTCACCCTTTCCCAGGCGCTACAGGAGAGGGGGCTAAAGCCCTCCTAAAGGCTTCAAACCTGCATGGAAAGCCACGTTCGGGGTGGGGGCAGCAGTGTTTCTGCGCTTGGTTGCAGGGAGGGGGCCCTGGCCGCTGTACCCCCACCTCTACTGCATCTCTTGACCCCTTCCCGTCCCCTCCGTCTCGGACCGATTTTCCGTTCATGGGACTGGGTGGGGCTGGGGTCCCCCTTCCAGGGAGTCCCATGGAGCAGCCGTGGTGCCTGGACACTGACATGCAGGGCTCCCCCGCAGGTGGCTGTGGGGGTCTGCGCTCCTCCTGTCCCACGCCTTCCCCATCTCTGTCCCCTTCTCCGTCTCTGCGCGGTCCCTGAGCTCTCCCGAGCCGCCGGACGCCGCACCTCGGTGCAGCCCGGACAGCTCTCTCCTGCTTCTTCCCGGGAGCGCCCCCGCTCTCCACCCCCCGNTCCCGGCACCGCCGGCCCCTTGCCGCTGCCGCGGTGAGCGGGGCGGGGGGAGGCGGCGGCCGCGGGCCAGCCCTGCCCGCCGGCGCAGCCCGTGCGCCCCGTCGTCGTTCCCCCCGCCGCTCGGCGGGGCGGGAAGATGCGGAACAAGGGAAGGAAGGAGAGCCTGTCCGACTCCCGCGACCTGGACGGCTCCTACGACCAGCTGACGGGTGAGTGCCACCGCCGGGAAAGGTGCAGCAGCCACTGGGACCACGGCGCGGGGCGGCCCCGGGCACCCGCTTCCAGCCCCGCTGAGCCCCGGTCCCTGCGCGCTCCGCTTCGCCTCACGCCTTGCTCGGGGAGAGGGGGAATGGCCGCGACCCCCGCGCTGGAGCAGGGGGACAGTCCCGGCCTCGCGGGGGGGATGCTCTGGGAGCTGTAGGATTGATCCCAGCCGGTCAGAGGTTGTCCTGAGGCAAGGAAAAGGCTCTGGCCGAGGGATGGGATGCTTGGATCGCTTTTGGCGGCCCCCAAACTCACACTCCCTCACTCTTACTGTTAATTCCAAGCCCCTCGGGACACCAGTGTCTGGCGCTGGGCTCTCTCCGCCATTCCTTGGGCACCCACTGCACCCTGAGGTGGTACAGCAGCCCCCCGGCAGCAGGTTCCCTAGGAAAGGAGGGACTCACGCTGCTCAGAAAACTCCAGCAGCACCACAGAGCCTGGTGTCTTCACCTATCAACCCGGCGACCCCTAGAGAATCTCCAGAGTCGTTCTGCCTCTGGATGGGGTGACTGCGGGACTGAAAGGACAGAGATTAACTATCTGTGATGCTATTGCACTCCCCTCCATCCTCTGTCCCAGCAGGCGAATTGCTGGGCATCCCACATCCCACCACATCTGTCCAGCTACGTCTCATCCCCCACTGTCCGATAGTGAAGCAGCTGGGCTGGAGCTGGCAACACCCTTCTCCCCCACGTGCTCTCCATGGATCAGACCAAATCCTGTCCCCTTTCAGGGCCTCTGTCTCAGCAGCTGTGCAAGGGGGCAGCAGTTCCCACCTGCCTCCCAGGACCCACGATGGAGCCGGACCTGTCCATAGCCAGAGGAGTTGGGTGCCCTCATGCCGCAGGCACTGTGGTGTGTGCACAGGCAGCTCCCCACCTCCTGGTGATGCTTTTCCTGCCACAGTCTGGAGTGAATTTAAGGCTTTGCTCTGGAATTTAGAATAGGTGGTGGCGGCAGGGCAGGATCCCTGCTCTACTCTCCTGAGCAGCCCCACACAAGGGAAGCACTGCTTGCTGTCTGCCTAAACGTGCTACAGGGAAGATATTTTTGAGCTGTGTAGGAAATTGGAACCCACACACAACTTTTGGTTTCTCCGGTAACTTTAAAATGTCCATATGGATTTATATTAAATCAAAGTTAAAAATAAATTTCAGTCTCTCTGAGACTGAGACCTTTTATGCCTGGGCTTACCTCTGAATCAGTTGTGTGGCAGGAACCTGGATGAAGGGGAACTGTGCCACCATACAAGCCCCTGCCCACAGGTATGGAGCTGCAGGGAAGTCTCTGGGGAACAAGGCTGGAAATATCTGCTCCATTGCCCAGAGTGGGAAACAGGCTCCGGTAGGGCATGTCATTCATTTGCCATGGCTGTCAGGTCAGTGACCTGCCAGGGCATTGCCTGCAGTAACACCAGGGAGGAGAGGGAGCTGGTCCCAGTGGCACTGATTTTCCCCGTATCGGCTGAATGTGCTGAAGCTGTCCCTCCCTGTGGAGAGAAAGTTGTCTTTCTTGCAGAAAGTGTGGAAGTGATGCAGGCAGGAAAGGGGGTGCAGCCTTAGCTCCAGGCAGGGTTTACAGGCTTGAGCCCCTGCCTTCTAATCTGGCCAAGGCTCTCCTGATACCCTGGGAATGTGGTGAGGAGCCAGGACCCCCGTGGGGCCACAGTGACCCTGTGGTGAAGCTGGCAGTGCCGGTGTGAGGTTAGTGTCTCCCTGCAGAAGGGACGGTCCCCACTGGCACCTGCTGTTTGGTGGCTCAGCTCTGCTTAGGGCAGTTTGGGGTGTTTCTGCAGCTTTGGAGACCCCCATCCATCAGGGTGTGTCTGGGTCTAAAGCAGATCTGCCATGCAAGAGCTGTTAACTGAGAGATGATTTGGTCTCAGGTGATGGGGCAGCCCCACAGCAGCTCCAGCAATTGCTGGTGTGCATAGGGACAGCAGAGAGTCCTGCTGCCTTCCTATGACTGCCCAAAACCAGGGGTGAGGGCAATGTCATTCCCATCTATGTATGCCAAGAGAAGGGTTTGCAATACTTACTTGCAAAAGAAGGAGAGGGGCTAATGGGAAGAAGGACTCAGCCGTGCTCAGGATAGAAACCCTCCACACTGTCCCCAGCAGCACACTATTTTTTAAATCTAAAAAGCTGTTGAAAATGAGGGTGCAGTGACAGCCTCCCCCTCCCTGCGGCATCTCCAGTGTGCCCAGCTGCCCCGGCTGTGCGGGCACGTGGATGTGTGTGTGAGGCCCGAGTGAATGAGAACTGCCTGCGTGTGAGCAGCAGGGAGAGCAGCGCTGCTCCTGTGCCAGGGAAACACGGGCCGGCTGCGCTGGGGTGAGCTGGGACGGACCTTGCCTGTGCTGGCCCCGGTGTGGCGGAGTGGGGCAAAGGCAGGCAGCGGCCATGCCTGGCTGCTGAGTATGTGGCTGGACACCTACCTGGGTGCTAAGGAGACAAATGTTTAGGTTACACCACTAGGAAATTAAACTGGTCCATTTCTGGGATATTTAGATGACGCTAGCGAGAAATAAAAGCCATCCATAAATTACATTATTCCTTCAGCCTCTAATGACATGAGTGATTAGTGTGCAAGCAGAGCCCAGAGCCGGTGTCTCAGGACTGCTCTGACCATGGCCCTCCATGCAGAAGAAATGGGAGACCAGTGCCACTTTGTCCCGAGAAGTGCAGGTACCACATCCCTGGACCCAAATGCTGGCAGTGTGAGAGGTGAGTGTTCTTAGAGATGGGTTTTCCTCCTGCCTGACGCTCTGTAGGGACATGTGGGCAGCAAGGCTGCCCCATCCCCAGATGGAGAACAGGGGTTGATGCACTTCCAGGGCATATCCCAAGGGACAAGCTCATCCCAGCTCTGCTGTGTCCTGTGAATGGGACTGCATGTACCAGCACAGGGTCAATCTGTGCTGTTTGGGGTGGGGGATATGTCCTAACTGCCTTTCAGAAAGATGAGGGATACACCTCCAGTGCTGTTGGGTCCCCAAAACAGAGTTAGGAGGATCTCTTTTCATCCCTGCTTTTTCACCCCTGCTTTTTCTTTCCTGTTATCATGATGTGGGGACTGGAGCAACCACTTTGCTCCACCCAAAAGGCAGCTGCAGCATTTGCGGGGTTGAGCAATTGCTATAGTGATCATCTGCAGAGCTTTGGGATCCTCCTGTTTCTGGAGGCACGGCTGATGGATGGGGACTCCCCAACTCTTGGCACTTTTAGCAACCCGCCTTGTGAGATGAAAGCCGTAGGTACCAGTGTAGCAACAGCGCAGTGTCTGGCCGAGCTCTCCTCCCTACCTGGAGGGAGGGTGTTTCAGAGACATTTCTCCCTATGGTAGTAAGAAAGGAGAGATGGGGCCAAGCTGTCCTCCACAGACACACCAAAGGAAGGATGGGCCAGTTGGGTAGTTGGGAGCACGGTGGGAGCAGGATTCCTATCCCTGCCACAGCATGAAGTTGAGAAGCCATGACCTGGTGATGCATCTACTGCAGGCGGGGCCAGGGTGATGGGCAGATCTAAGGCTGTGCCAGGGGCTTGTTCTGCTGCCAGCAAACCCAGTGGCTCCATCGTGGCTGCTCACAGCCTGTGATCAGCTGGGTGGGGGGAACATCTCCACCAGCTTGCCATAGCGTAGACTTCCATCTGCAAGGGGGATAATTTATTTCCCATGGTGTGGAGGAGGTGTCAGTTCTAGCCTGTCCCAAATAATAGTGTGTGTAGGGGGAAGAGCTGGGATCTGCAGCTGGAGGATGGAGTGAATAGGCCATTGGGTGGGAGCAAGGGCATAAGGCAGGCAGGGACTGGCCAGGAGCCCATCTGCAAGTGTGCATGGCAAGTTGTGTACTGTGCCTGTGTGCTAGGATGGATCCCAGGGAGGGGGACTAGAATGAGAACTGTGCCCAAGACCACTTCACCCATGCCCAGAATAAAGCTCCTTCTCTTGCTCAGCTCCTTTCTCAAGTAGTACAGAAACACCCTTGAATGCATGACCCTGACCTTACAGGTCTGGCAGGGCCAGGTGCCTGCATCCCTCTGCTCAGTGTGGGTTGTCCCCTCCTCCTAGAAGCAGCCTCCAGAAGGGATGACAGACACCAGTGTTCTTCCACTGGGGTTCCAGTCCATGTGAACTGATCGTGTTGTCCATCCCCCCACTCCCCTGCTAACCTGCCTCCTCTGCGCTGCCTCTGCTGCCCCACGTGACCCTCCCTCTGCTTGCCACTTCTGCTCCTGCAGCCTGGCAGTGAGGCTGGGCTGGAAGCCGGGCTGACCCTCAAGCTAGGTCCCCAGCCTCCCAGGAGGACCTCTGTCAGAGTGGAGTACTATGGGGAAGGGTCTCTCACTCATATGCTGGGGTGGAGGGTTCATGTGGGTCCTCTTTTTGACAAAGTGCCTTGCCCTCAATGGCTGCTGTACCTTCCTGGGGAGATGGGACTGTTGCCTGACTCTGCCTTGTCTATGTTCTGTCTCCCTCCTCCTGGCATCTCTACCTTCTTCCTCTTCCTTATTTGCTGTCCTGGCTTGTCTGCAGCCCTCTGATGCCGACGAATCCCCTCTCACAGGGTGTTGTGGTGTCACATGACCAGAGGCTGAGATCCTGGGGGTCCCTGATGGAGGGGATGCTGCTCCAAGCCTGTGCAGGGAAGATCCACACATGGGACAAGGAGCATGTGGGTCATGCTGCTGGGTACCACTGCCCATGGACAGGTTGGATTTGCAGGTGGAAATGTTGGACCTGAGGTTTTGGCAGCTACTGCTGCATCCCTGCAAGCAAGGGCAGGTTGGAGTCCATGGGGAATTGGTGGCACGGAATTAATTGACAGGAAGTTTGTGGGTTTGGTTGGGACAGTTAAATGGCTGATTTCTGCAGATGCTGATGCATAATTCACAGGCTGTTGCAATTTTGGCCAAGAGGTACAGCTCCTGCTGCACAGGGCTAGCCATGCATGGGCTCTGGGCATATAGCTTTTCCCCACTGCTGGCTGTGCTGCAGCTGGAGGTGTCTGGACTCAGTGGTGCTGTTCTCATACTGTGTGCTGTGCTGGAACCAGTTGCCCCTAGAGCCTTGGTGGCTAAGACAGGAGGTTTGGTCCATGGAACAAACTCTATTTTCCTCTGGGCTGTATTGGGTCCATACATCCCAGCTGGAGCTGAGCCTCCCTCCTTACAGTCAGGGCATCAGTGTGTTTCACTAGCCCTGAAGGACAGGAGAGACTCCATTAGTGGTGCTGCCTCCACCTCACTTGCCGGCTCTTCTCATTAGTGATGTTTTCATTAGGAGAAGTGGTTTGGTTTTGTTTAAGCCAAATTGCTGTGCTTGGAAGATGATAAATCCATCTGCTGGTAAATCGCTCTCCGGCCGCCGGGATGGATCCCAGCCCTGGGCTTTAATCGTGCTGCAGATGAATGAGCCTCTAGTGAAACGAATCTCTCTGCTGTCCCTTGTCATCGGGGTGCTGAGCTGGGAGGGCTGATGCCATGGTGAGGAGCTCTGGCTTGTGGAAGAATCAAAAGCCTACACTAAGGTTGCAGAGCCCTGAGGGTGGTTATTGCTATAAATAACCTAGGCTAGTGAAAGCAGCTTCCCTGGGAGCAAAGGGGGAGAGGAGCCCCTTTCCATGGGGCAGGGGCTGTGGGTGAGTGCAGGGGTCCTGTTCAACCCACTGTCCATGCCAGGGTGCTCTGCTGGCAGCTGGGGCTGGATGGGTGCCATGGCATGGTGGCGTCACCAGATACAGAGGACGAGTGGCCTCACTCCCAGCGATATATCCCACTGAGTACTTTGTAAATGGTGTGTGGCCGTTGGGCTGTGCTGGATGGGAGGTTCTTGTCAAGGGTCCTGAGCTGCTGTGGCTCTGGCTGCTTCTGTCTTTTAAGTAAGTTTGGGTGGTGCGGCCCCTGGGGAGTAGTGAGGGTAAACAGCTTGTTTGGAGAGGGAGCCCTGCAGGAGGGGACTGGGGGCAGGGTACCACCACCTTCAACAGGAGCTGACAGGGATGGGGGATGCAGGAGGTGTTCACTGCCTCTGAATCTAGGCTTTCTTGAACATTTCCTCTCAGGTCCAGACAGGGTAAGTCACCTGCAGACACTTGTGGGCAGGGGTGCTGTTGTTGGTGTGCATGTGTGTCCATGCCTCGCATGCCCCTCCTGCACCCAAGGCTCAGCTCTGGCTGGTTCTGGGTCACTCCAGCCCCCTTTTGGCAGGAGGCACTCTGCTTTTGAACCTGTTGGGTTGGGGTTCCCTCCTGTTTGGGCAGCTGGCACTCCTCCCAGCCCCAGGTCAGTGTTAGCATTGCTGCTGGGGGCTCTGGATGCAGAAAAGCGGGTCAGTGTCCTGTCCATGCTGCTCCTGCTCATCCCACCTGGGGATACTGAGGTCTGCAGAACATACAAGCAGGTGCCCCAGCTCTGGGCATAGGTGCTCATCCAGTTCCTGCACCAGCTCCATCTGCAGTGAGCATTTTGGAGGCTGTGGCTTGTGCAAAGCAGGGGTGCTGCATACCCCTGCATGCAGACAAACCTGATTCATGCTCCTCTTAGAGAGCCCTGGGCAGTACCTGGCACAAGCAGGTGGCTTCATCCTCTGGCATCTGACTGACCCATGGAGGAGTCCGTCAAGGACCATACTGCAGAAGCAGCAGTGCCCATAGGAAGGCAGGGGATACTCAGAGCCCTGAGGGACTGGCTTCACCTATGGTCTCTCTCCAGGGAGCAGGCCAGGGACAATGATGGAGTGACTCACTCAGCAGGTGGGGTGGTGGCACAAATCTATTGCCACAGCTCTGATGCAGAGACTTAGGGATTGACAGGGCAGGATAGGACCCTCTCTGGCCTGTTCTGCTGTGCCTGTGAGATACGTCCCATGGCAGTGACATTCCTGTAGGGAAGGGGCTCGACCCTCTGAAGCAGAGGAAGGTTGCTTGGCAAGATGATACCATGAGAGACAGGCAGGACCCTGTCACTGAGCCTCTGTGGGGCAAAAAGGGGGACCCTGCACCTGACTTCAGGCACTGACCCCACAGCAGAGCTGGTGTGCTCCAGCTCCTTTACTCGCTCTCTTACCATCACCAACCATGCATTTGGATTCCAAAAAAGTGCTTTTTAGGGATGCAGCCTTGGCGATGGTCTGGCGAGCATCTGAGTCACATGGAAGAGGGGTTTCTGGGGTTTTAACCTTGGCCCAGCTGGGGAAGCTGCGGGATGCAGGGAGACACTAGAAAACTTGCACACCCATGGTCAGGAGCCAGGGAATAGCCATACGGCTCCTCTCACCAGTGATGGCAGCCCATCCCGCTGTGGTGGGGTGAAATAAGAGCTGCCCTGCTCCCTAATGAGATTAGAGGAGTGAGCAATTGCTCCTGGTCCCTTTGGTTAATTGCTTCTTTACTAGATTGAATTTTTTTAAATTGCATTGCTTACAGAAAGCCGCTGAATGGGTTTGAAGGCATTAATCCACCCAGCCCTCCATCACTGCAAAGGTCCCCCTGGGGCCACTTGACAGTGGGTTGTTGAAGTCCCTGGTGTGTCTTCACGTGCCTCTGGGGTCCCCAGGAGGTGGCTGGTAGGGCTGGCCCTTGACAGCTCTTGATTTATTCCAAGACAGAATATGCATTAGTTTTTAATGGCGTGATTTAGCAAAGCCTCCAGAGGTGATGGAGAAGAGAGCAGGTCAGATGCCACGCTCTGTGCTGCAGCCCATGTGACGGGTCCCCTTTGTCCCCACTGCTGCCCTGAAGGCCATGGTGGGCAGCTACTCAGCTGCCCATCCTGCTGCACTCCTAGGGGCATGTTGGAGTTGGGGGGTTGAGTGGTGGGGCACAGCACCCCCAGCTCTGGTTGTACCTGCATGGGGTCTTGTCTGACCCCAAAACAGGGAGGGACAGCAGCCAGTATCAGGTTTTGGGGTTGCAGTACAGGTTGGCAAATGGGTGTGGGACTTGAGCAGCATGGTGAGGGATGCTGTAATATGCTGTGGTTATGACTGATCCCAGCATCCCTTGGAGACATCTTAGCCCTCTCCTGGGTAGTGGAATTTTCCCTTAAGTGCCTCTTTCTTTGCCCCTTATTCTGCTTTTAGAAGTCACATCTTCTGAACCCAGCTCCAGCCTTATGCTGTCCATGCTGACCCAAACAAATTTCCCCTGTAGCCCCCCCTCCCTGCTCCCTTTCCCTCCATCGTACAAAGTGAGTCACTCCCAGGCACCGCGAATCATTCATGTCATTTCCCCTTTGCCGCAAAGTCATTAATGCGAGTGGAATAATTTGTTGCATAACGGAGAGGATCAGCAGGAGCGCTGCTTTGGCAAGTAATTCCTGGCCCTGGCCACCACCACCCTAGGAGAGGGCAGCTTGTTGAGATCACCAGCTGGGAGCATTACAGGTCTTGCAGGTCCCACAGCTGCACCATGCTGGCAGCACTGGTGTTGGCTGCCTGGTGCGTTTTTCTAAAAACCATCAAGTCCTGACTGGACTCCAGCTGAGTGGGATGGACCTATTTGTCATGGCCTTGGTGTCTGCTCACCCTTGCACAAATCCTCCAAATGGGGCAGGTTCCAACTGCCCTGCAGTGACATGGACAAGAATTGTGCCCTGCATTGATTGGGGCTGTGTGTTGTAACACCCTTCATCCTGGCCTCATCCCTGCCTCCTACCCACTCCAGCTTCCCAAGCCATGAAGTTACAAATACTTCCCACCAGCAGCCAAATCCCTCCTGTCTTCTCGCTTCAGAGCCAGGGACCCAGAGGCACCCCAGCAGGGGAGCAGGCAGCTCTGGAACTGCTCCCAGTGAGTTCCCAGCTGGCTGCTGTTGGTGCAAGCCCAAGCACAGCTGAGGGTCTCTCCTGGACACTTTGCAGACTCCCAAACAGGGCAGGGGCTGGAAGGGGCACTTGCCACATCAGCTAAGGACTGTGGGTGCTGAGATCCCTTGCTTGAGTGATGCTTGTTGTGGTTATGGCAGTTCCAATCTCTCCCCTGCATGTTGAGGGGCAGAAGGACAGGGAAAAGTGCTTTAGGTGATAAGAGACATTGTGGACGCTGCCCCCCTGCCCAGGGTTAATTTCCTTCTATCCCACGCTCAGTCAGACATTAATTTAAAGATGCTGTAATGGGAGAGGGAGAACGTAAGAGGATTGGGCTGAGGGCAGGAGGATTTAACGAAGGGAAGGGACATGACTGGGGGCTGCACAGGCAACAACGGCACCTGATGGTGCAGGATGGTCAGGAGGTGGCCATACACTCCTTGAGACTGAGCCACCCCAGTGTGTCCCAACTGTGATGGTGCCCAGAGGTACCCTTCAACCTCTGCATGGGGGTGAAGCCTTCCCCCTCCGCAGGGAGGGCACCACCACTGGATGGCTGGGCAAGAAGGGGGCTGTAAGCTGCTTGTTTGTGGCATAGCTATGCCCCATGTTCCACCTCTGCCCTTGGCTGTGTGCAGGATATGAGGCAGAAGTTTCAAGCCAAAGCCTGAAGTAACCCAGCAGAAGGACATCGTACCCAGCAAAGGGAGGGGCAGGCAGTGCCCCTCTGGGGTGCCATGTCCCAGAAGCAATTTTGTCCCCTCACCTCAGCTGGGCAGCGTGTCCCTTCAGTGCAGAGGGCTGCTCTGAAGCAGCTAGGGACGGTGTTTAATATTTCAGAGTGACTCACTGAAAACCTGCTGTTCCCTGGGGCTAGTCCAGACCCAACATCCCTGGAAAGGGGCCAGGATCATACCCCAGCCCAGTGCAAGATGGAGAGAGAGGCTCTTTTGGGACCGCATCCCTCACAGCAAAAGAGCCTTTTCCCCCCTCCATTGCTTACAGGGGACTCGAGGGTCCCACATCTGCCCTGGACCACAGTGCCTGGACAAGGACGTGGGTGCCAAGGGGCTGTGGTGTCTCCCCAGCCCCTCACCATGCTGTGTGTCCCTCAGCACTGTTTGTTTTCTCAGCCTGCCCTGCTGTAATTAGAACCTGCTGTCACTCTCCGGCTAATAGGTCTTTCTTTGTATCACTGCTTAATTAAATAACTGTGGGGAAGTGAGGAGCTGGTAACCCCTTGTTTGCCAGCATGAACAACCCAGTGGTGCTGGTCTCTTGGGTCTGGAGGTCTCTTAGGGCTGGCAGAGGAGCTGGATGGGGTGGCTGTGCCTTGACTCAGTGGATGTGACTGAATATGTAGTACCTGTGAGGCCCTGAGAGGACTGGAGTCTGATTTTGTTGTTTATGGGCACAGCATCTCTGGCATGGATGTTTCCAGGCCAACCCTGAGAAAGTGCCCTGGATGTGACTGCCACCACCCCATCTATAATTCTGCTCTCAGCTCAGAACGTTGCCTGCTGCCAGTCTGGGAAGAGTGTGTGGGCAAGGTGCCTGTTGCCAGGCCAGCCACCTCTGCCCACAATTAGTTGGTGCTAATGAGTGTCCCTGGCAGCAGCTGCTGGGTCAGTGGGCTCTGGCTGAGCATCTGCCAGGCTTCTGCTGTGGGACTGGACCCATGGGTCCAAACCCCCTCTCAGCAGAGCATCCTCAGTTATGCAGTTGGTCCTCAATGCATACATGGCTCCCTCTGCTCTGTTTCCATCCCTTTCTTCATCCCCTTCCTGTCTGTCTTCCTTTGTACCTTTACCAGGAGGCTGGTCCCAGTTTAGACACTGTCAGTAGTGCACCTCCAGGTGCTGCCCCCATGTCTTCTTCTCTGGGTGCCCTTTTCTGCCCACTGCAGCCAGTCCACAAAGTCCTGTTGCAGTGGGAATGGTGTCTGTTATGGCATCTTCAGGAGCAGGATTTGACCCTGTTTAAAAACACATGGGCAGGGGTGGTGGGAATGCTCCCCTGGGCACTACCTGTCTTGCTGTGATGGACTGGGGTAAGGTCTTTGCATTGGTGATGAGAGGTACAACATGTGTTAATGGAGGCAGACTGGGAATTGCCCCCCAGTAGCTGTGGACAGCCCTGGGTGTCAACGGGTCTGGCTTGGAAATGATCAGTCTCAGGATGAAGAGGTTTTGGGTGCACTCTGGGTCTTTCAGGTAGGATGCTGTGGGAAGAGGAGAGGTTTAGGGGTTGTGTACAGGTGGAGGAGTGTGGGGTTACCTGCAGGCTCTGGGTACTTCTCCTAGTGTGCTGCCTTCCTCATTACCTATCCTCCTGCCTGCCCTGGATTTGCAGCTCCAGAATTAATTTGCACAGATCAAAGCCTGGGGTCATTTCTCATCTTGGTTTACCTGGATCCTGCCTGCCCCCAGCCCAGAACATGGGGGAGGTTTGGAGGTAATCCTTGCAGATGGGATGCTGCTGACTAATTGTAGCAGAACCTCTCACTTCGTGGGAACCATGGCGAATTGTCCCTCGAGCCCTGGCAGCGATGGTACAAATCTTCTGCTAATTAGACTTGAAAGTCCTCCCGTGAGCTCAGGCACAGGAGGATGGATATTTGATTATTAACATATTTATTTCTGAGCGTCTCAGCAGGTCTTGCACTCCCCTCCACCCTGTAATTGCCAGGCACATTTACTCCTATCAAGAGTGCTTGGGGGCCCCAGGGGGAGGGGGGATTGTTCAGCTCTGTGTGTAAATTTTTGGGGTTGTCTCATCAAGGTTTGTGGAAGACAACTTGCTGATGCTGGCAAAGTCTTAGGCAGGACCAAGGCCCCCAGGCTCTGTGCTTCCCACAAGCCCCTCTCCCATATGGGATGTTCCTGACCCTCACGACCAGGTGGGAACCCAGGGATGTCTTTTTGCCCCTTCTCCTGGGCACAGCTGCTCCAGGAACTGTGTAGGCAGACAAGAGGTGAGGAGTGGCATAGAGCTGGTGCTGAGCACCGCAGCCCAACACAAAGCTGCCTGCCATGGCACCCCCAGAGAGAGCATCCCTCCCTCCAGTGGAAGCAAAAAAACTGCGATGGAAACACTGCCTCTGAAACAACCAAAAATAGCTTTCCTGTCCCCAAAATGTCACTTTAAAAAGGCAGTCTCTGGGGGCCCCCCTGGGCTGGCAGTGGGCTGAGTGGATGCCCTAGAGATGCTGAGTGGGTGGCCCTGCTGCCCCATGGGGCAGAGAGTGCAAGAGGCTGGAGAGCTGAGCCATCTCTCAGAGTAAAAGTGGAGAGAGGGACAGTGCTGACATGAGGGGCCATCAGCCCAGCCATGGGGCTGCACAGTGTCTTGGCTTGAGGCTGTAGAAAGGTGCAGGTGAGCTGTGGGCTGTCAGAGGGGCAGTACTGACTTTGGTGTCTCCTCTGCCTGTAGACACCCAGGTCCGTCCATCCATCCATCAATCCATCCATCCATGAGTTTTAGGCCAGTGCCAGGGTGCTGTTGTCATGGGAGCAGGTGAGGAGCAATGGGTTAGGACCTCAGCCCCATCTCCAGCATCGCTTTGCTCTCCCTCCCTCCCTCCCTGTTGCTGTGCCTGCCTGAGCCAAGGGCACACGCCTTGTTGCAGGGCTGGAGTTATTAATAGCAGCAAACACTTTTGGTGTCTTCAAGACAAGTCCATTTTGGGGGAGATTCCTGCCATTTGAAGTATATTTCTCCTCCTTGGGATCCCTCGGGTGTCTTATCTCCCTCTCCCAGCTGTGCAGCCAGTGTGTGCCAGAGCCCCTGGATAAGCGATGGTGCTAATAGCCCGTGTCACTCAGCCCTGCAGCATCTGCCTGGGTGATGGAGGATGTCCCGCTGCCTGGCCCACAGGCAGCCCCAGGCTGCCTGCACACATGGGAGCCGAGGTCGTGTCCCAGCCTGTCCCCACTGCATTTCCTCCTGTCACCCCACTGAGCCGGATTTGTTGGCAGCAGAGAGAGTGCTGATTGCAAGGAAATGAGACTGGTGCTATCTCCCATTTATCAAGGCCCAACCTGTGTGTGATTGCAAGGAACTTGTTAATTTGTCACCATCACCGTGACTTGGGGTGGGGTGGTGAGGGTGGAAAGCCTGCAGAGATGCTGTCCTTCCCTGGAGCAGATTTGGGTGGCATCACTTATGGCCAGGCTGAGATTTTTCCCAGCCTTACAGTTCAGGAGACCCTGATGAGGCTTGGAGTGGGAGCTGGGACAGGGCTGGGAATGGAAACCCCTGCTGATCTGGTCAGGTGCCATGTGCATGGAGCATGGTGGGCATCTGAGGGGCAAAAACATGCTGATGCAAGATAAGGAGGTGCTGTGGCTGTGTTGTGCCCCAGTGTGAGCTCTGCACCCCCATGCAGTGATGTGCCTATTTGTGAAGGCTTGTCCTCCTTGGAGGTCCTGGAGGCTGTGCTGCCTGATATATAATGGGTGCCTCCAAAATTGCTGTGCTTTGCACACCCAACAAGCTCTGAAATGGCCCCAAATGGTCCAGGCAAGCTGTGATGTCTTGCTTGCCAGTGCAGTCTCAGTGTGTCAGCCCTATAACCAGGGCTGGGTTCAGACTCTGTTTCCCTGCAGCTCTTGATACAGTTCTTTGCCCTCCCACTGCAGGATATGGAGAGTCTTGAAGTACACCCCAGGAGCCTGGGCAGGGGACGATGAAACCTGTTCCCCCAATTCTGTCACCTCCTTCCCTCTGCTTGTACCTTGTTCATGGGGGCAATGAATTATTTATGCCCTGGCAGGCAAGGGTGTGTCTGTGGCTGCCTGCATGATGCCAGTGGGGCCGACATGCTGTGGAGCACAGAGAGCTTTTCCGTGTAAATCCCTAAAATATTTAGCAGAACTGACAAAACCAAATTCAGCTTGGGAGCAGTCAGTGCCTCAGTGGAACCTGGAGGGCTAGGGGCCATCACGGAGGTGTTGGGGGTGATGGACACAGCAGGATGGTCCCTGTGGGACTCTGACCCTGATCTTTGTCTGTCACCCACCACCCAAGTTGCTGGTGGAGTTTGCGTTTGTTTGTCTGTCCAACCACACATCCATTGGGTCTTTCTGATTGTCTCTGCCATCAGATGGGGTGTGTGTGTGTGTGCGTGTGTGGATATCCCCATCCTTTCACTGCATTGCAGAGGTACTTTGGCATGTCTTGGTGCCTGATGCCACAGAGCCAGGCTGCTGGCAGGTTGGTGCTGTGGGACCTGTGTGTGGTGTTGGGCTGGGTTCTTTCCCTGGCAGTGCCTTCCTGAGCAGACAGATCACGTCACATGCATTTTTTAACAAGATCCACCGGCTGAGAACGAGCCGAGCTGTCATCACACGTTTGTGATCAAAGCCAGACATGCCCTGGCAGCCCAGGGAAGGGTAGCCCTGTGTGCCATCCCTCTCCATCACATGGCCAATTTACAGGGCAGAGCAGGCTGGGGATCCAGCAGTGTCACAGGGTACAGGTGTGTTGCCCCTTCATCCCTGAAGGTACCAGGATGGTCAGTGCCCTCCTGCCTGCTGTGGTGCAATGATTCCTGACCCGAACATCTGAGGATAGGGGCAGCCATGATGCAGAGTTGGTGCTGCTCTTAGGCTTCATGCATAGTCCTACATCGCAAAATTGGATCTTCTGCTGGAAGTCAAAGTGAGCTGGGTTTGATGGCAGCAAAAATTGGGGTAGGAAAGGGTTTGTGCTTGTTCTGGCATGTGTTTTAGGCTAGGTTCACAAGGGGGCAAGCAGAGGTGAGGGATGCAGGAAGCTGTGGCCAGCTCTGGATGGGAAAGTACATAGAGCCAGCTGGCTGTGGCATGGCAGGGCTGTCCCCCGAGGCAGCTTGGGCTGCTGGCAGCTTTTCCTTGGCCTTTTCAGTCTCATCCTTTCATGAATGCTCTCTCTGCCTTGGCAAGGTAGAAGCTGTGTGTTGACCCCCGTGCTCTGTACAATCACAGGGCCAAGCCTGGGGTGTGTGGCTGAGGGCAGCATGGGCTCATGGTTAGAGCACACAGCTCCTCCCAGACTGTCTGGCCTGCTCTGAGCTTTCCTCCCACCATCTTGTTGGTTTTGCTCCTGCCTGCCTTGCCTCCCCGGCCGTGGGGTGGCCGGTGCCTGCGGTGGGTGCCTGTGGTGTGCCCCTGCAGCGCGACTGTGCTGTGTGTTTCCCTCTGCAAGCACCAGCAAAGCCCGCGGGCTGCGATTTGCTGTGACAGCACATCCCATGTCAGACCCGCTGCAAATCCTGCCTGCTAATAGCTATGCAAATTACCTCATTAGCTGCCTTATTTATTTTCTCTGGCATCACGTTTATAGCTCTTCCTCCAGTCCCGGAGGCTGTGGTTTCCCCGGGCTGGGAGGAGGCAAGAGCAGAGCAGCAGTATGCAGGGCTGGCTTGACTGAGCTTTCCTCTGCTGGTGGCAGTGATGTTGGATGCCACAGAACCACTTGCCCCGATGTGGTGGGTCTGGAACCAGAAGCTCATGCCTCCTGCAGTCATCTGTGCTGCTGGGATGTCCACCTTCTCCTCCCTCTTCATATCCTCGCTCTGGAGTGAGCCTTGCTGAGCTCTCCCCCCAGCCAGGAACAGCTTGGTTCCTGCCAAGCAGCTGTGGGTCTGGCATTGCTGGGATGTGTATGCCCTCCATCCCCACAAAAAGGTGAGTGCTGGATTTAGGTACAGAGAGAACAGAGCATTTGCCCAGTCTCTGAGTGGTGTCTTGAGGCTTGGCACAGGGCTGCAGTGTGTCCTGCATCCTTCCTACCCTGATTGCCCTTCCTTGGTAATGGGAATTTGCCTCCTTCTCACCCTGATTGCTATTCATCATTGCTGGAAATGTGCTTCCCACTCTGACTGCCCTTCCTCCTTGAGAGAAAGGTTGGTAGATGCTGTCACAGGTGTCTGCTTTTTGTGAACCATGGGATGCCTCCAGGCAGCACATAGATGTCCTGGCCAAGGTGGCCCTGGGCTGCAGTGCTGATCTGGTGCTGTCCCTGGGGTGTGTAGCCCAAACTGAAACACTTTGAAGCCCAGGCACCATCCAGGGCTGGCACAGGCAGGAATGGCCCCTGACCACCAGCCCAGCATGGTGCCCCTTGGTGATGTCCATGTCCCAGGGCATCCCTACACATGCTGGATGTGCCTGCAAGGACTGCTGCCTCCTGGTTGCACTTTCTAGGGATGTTCATGTGCCCATAACATCTGTGACAGTGAGACAGGTTTTGCACAGACACAGTGGGGGACCCACATATGAGTGTGATGACTGATATGAAGACCTTGATTTAGCCACTCCATGGGCTTGTCTGTGCCATGCTGGGCTGCCTGCAAGCATTGTGTCTGCTTCCCCTGTTCTGTTTGTCTTTTATTTCTTCCCTCCTCTCAGCGGCTGTGCTAATGAATATTTCATGGCCAGGAACCAGTGTGAATTCCCTGCACTCCTGCGACAGGTACCAACCCAGATGTCGGTGGCTTAGGAAGGATGTGTCAGCCAAGAAGCCGTCTCAAGAGGAGAGGACCTGGGTGGGGAAGGAAGCAATGGCTCTGGTGTGGACAGCTGTGTCGTGTCTGTCGCGTCCCCCTCACTAACAGGGCTGCCACTGTCCCTTCAGCCTGCAAGGAACTGCCAGAGGACCCTGGTAGCCACGTGTCCGTGCAGGGATGGCCTTCACGGTTGCCATGCATCCTCTCACACGCGTGCAGGGCCACGCTCCGACACAACAGCACGTGTCCCCTCCTGTCCCCCGTGTGCCATCAGCCGCCACAGACGTCTGAACGAGCCGTGTCCCCGACTCACCTCCTGCCTCCCTGCCGCTCTGCTGCGCTGTACCGGGGCTCCTCTCAGCGTCAGGCAGCGGCAGCGGCACCGTGGTGGCACGGAGCGGGGGCACGGAGAGGGGCAGGCTGTGTCCCCACCCGTGACTCTGCAGGTGCGTCACATTACCTGTACCTCCTGTCCCGGGCTCCTGTGCTTCCAGGCTGGAGGTGTCCTGGCACAGCCTGCAGTCAGGCACAGGGTCTGAGGCAGAGAATTGCGGGATAATATTGGTCTCCAGTCTCTGTAAATTTGCCTTTTATCCCCTCCAGCAGGGAGCTGGGCTGGTCCTCAGTGCAGGCTCGGCACTAGGAGGTGCAGGGCAGGGTTCCCCCTTGTCAGAGCCAAAGCACATGGGGGGAACACAGGTGGAAGCAGAGCCTGAGGCCAGTCTTCCTCCTCATTGCTGCAGCTCCAGCAATGACATGTCCTCTTTGGGACATGGCTCTAAATATCTTTGTGGGAGATTACGTCCTTTGCCCTATGAGGCGCTGTGGGGAATGGAGTTGCCCTGGAACTGAGGCAGGGGCTGGAGAACCACTGGCCTCCTGATGGGAGTAGCAGGTTTGGGAGAACCACAGGCTGGGTTGGGAGGCAGGAGGTTGGCAGGATGCACCCTGCAGTGACATCTGTGGTGGCTGTGACCCAGGTGATGTCTCCAGCAAGAAAGAGTGTGTAAGGATGGGCTCAACAGCCCTGCCTTGTGGCCTGCTTTTGATCTGTGCTGAATTCCTGCTCGTCTTGCCAGGGAGGAGAAGGGTCAGTGATCAAGTGGCTTTGCTGCTTTTCTGCAAGGGTGAGACACAGAGTCCCTGATGCCAGCCAGGGGAGCATGTGCTCAAAGGGAGCCCTGGGGTGAGAGCAGGGTGGCTCATGTCTCTGCAATGTGCTGTCTTTGCAAACTACCTGCTGGGGGTTGCTGGGTGCAGGGGGAGAGGATAGTTCTCTGGCTTAGCTCATGTGGTTCCCATGAACTTCTATATCAGTGTCAGTGCACAAGGGCCTTTCTGGAGAGCCAAGGGCCAGCCCAGAGGAGTGATTGCTCCTTTGGAAATGACTTTATGGTTCTGGACTGGTTGTAGCACCCAGAGACGCCAATGGGCAGCCAAGCTGGGAGGTGGGAGGGGTGACTGGTGCTGGGGTCTTCTCTGCTGCCATGACCCTGGCATGGAGTGGTATACATTGGCTGACTGAGGGGGGGGATGAGAAGTCTCCTGTTCCACGTTGCATCACGACTAGGATGAACAGGATGGCATTTGCATCTCTCACCTGCCCAGGACAGGCTGTGATGTAACAACTTCCCCTGTCACATGGAAATTGGTTTCCAAGGAGCTGGATGGTGGGTTTTGGGATGGATCTGCAAACTTTGTTTGCTGTCACGTCCTGTGGGCTCTGGCACCCTCCTGTGGCTGTTCTGCCACCTCTCCTGTATCCCGTGGGCTTTTGGGATGCTGCAGTTCCCTTGGTCTAAGTTGTATTGACTGGTCCCCACAGTGATTCTGGGAGCTGCCCCTCTCCCTCAGAGTGGGGAGTGCTGTGTATTGTCAAGATCTGGCCTTGTACCACATAGCTCATGGGATCTGATCATTGCAAGAAACTGTCCCAGACTGTTTGTGTTGGATTAAGCCAGAAGTGGGGCTATTGCATACTGTAGATAATGACGATGGTCCTAAACCCCAGGCCTATCCCTGGAAGGTGAATGTGTTATTGTCAGCTTTTAAGTCCCTGTATGTTGTGCATTTTTCAGGATCTCTCCAAACCTGGCTTACCTATGCAGTGACCAGTGCAGCATCCCCTGGTGCAGGTCCCCCCACCCTGGGACACTATCCTGCCATAGTGTGGAGACACTCTGTTGGGGGGTTGCCCCCCTGCTTTTGCAGGGGCATAGCCTGAATAAAATATAGAGAGGGCTTGGTTTGAAGGGAATGACCTTTATTTTGAGGAGCAGGAGGTGTGGTTACCCTATACCAACCCTGGTAAAAGGTTGATGGGAGGTGGTGGTGTTCCTGCCCCTTCCCTTGGGGCTCCTTTCTGAGGTATCTATCAGTAGGGAGTGGGCTGTTCCTGGCTGGATCATGGCTCCACCACCTTTTCCATCCCTGAGGGAGAAGAAGCTGTAATTTCCATCAGGTCCCTTTTTGTTCACTTCCTTCCCTATTAATAAGAGATGAAGCTCATGAGATAATAGAGCCTGGGTGGATTCAGAACTGTTTCTGTGGGGTGTGAATGCACTGTGGAGACGGAACGACAGCTGGGAAAATGGGACCGGGAGGGGGCATGTTGTCTTGAGTCTGCACAGAGCATCTCAGGCTGGCTCCAGGAGCAGGGAAATCCCACTGCCACCACACACCAGACTCTGTTCTGGCTCTGACATACTGTGCAAGCTAGAAACTTGCTGCCAGGCTGAGCTTTGGAGTGAGCAGGTCTTAACCTGGCTGGTCTGGGAGTTTGACTTCTCTTCCTCCCATCCTTGCACCCATCCTTGTCTCCTCCCCTGTGTGGAGCCAGCAGAAGTGGATGCCTGGGGATGCAGGATGTGTGCTGGATTGCTGTGGCAACAGGGATGCAGGACACTCGCGGTACTGGATGGTTGCCATGCAGGAATGCAGGACACTTGCAGCACCAGCTGGCCTTAGCAGATAATTGATAACCAAGGATACAGGATGCTCACAGCACCTGATCGTGGGAATGGATGGCTGATGACCAAGGATGCAGGATGCTCTTGGTGCCGGCTCCCCTCCGGAAGGAGCATCTTTCCCTGCTCTTGGAGAGAGGCGGCCCTGGGATGCAGCAGGGCCTCATTGGTCAGCGGGACCTGTGGAGTCTGCGGGTTGCCATACCAACCTGCCTCTGGTTCCCGGCCAGCCGGGGCGTGAAGTGCTGGGTCGATCTGTTGCCAAGGGGTGGACCAGGAGCCAGGGGCAACCCGAGGCTCTACCAGCCAGGGAAGCGTCCATCTGCCTTTGCCGGAGAGCTGGCTGGCACCGCCGGGCTCCCCGGACCGGCGCATCACCCTGACTCTGCTCCCCACCGCTCCCCGCAACTTTGCGGCACTGAGGGGGACGGCGGGCGGGCACGGCACGGGGGAACTCGCCCGGGCACCCCGCTCCCTCTCAGCGGTCAGCTTTCGCGAGCCCGAGCCCGGACAGGGGCATCGCCGCCGGCCCTTCCGGCCCGCCGTCCCCCTAAACCGGAGCATCCCCGCGCAAAACTTGCCGCTGCCCGCCGGCGGGGAGCGGGGCCGGCGGCTGCCGCGCTGCCGGGCGCTGCCGCTGCCCGCTCCGCCGGGCTGGACCGGCCGCCCATGCCCGCAGGCTCGCTTCGGGCAGGAAGGCTCTGTCCTCCCCCGGGCATTGCCCGCTGCTCGGAGGAGCCGGGGGGCTGTTCGGCGGCCGGGAGGGGGTGCGGCTGGGTCCCTCCCCAGTGCTGGGAGCTGGAGCCATGAGCCACTGCCAGCAGCGCTGCAAGAGGCAGCTGGGCCGGGTGATCCGCTTCTTCTATCAGTTTGTCACCGGCACTCTCTCCCAAGGTAGGTGCCGCCCTGGAGGACACGGGGTCTCTGTTCTGAGGGAGGGGTCTCTGTTTGATGAGTTCTGTGGGGTTATTTGGAGAGAAGGGAAATGCTGTTTAGGTGCTGAATGCTTCAGCCTCTGGCAGAGGCGGGTTGCACCGAGCTCGGTGTAGAGTAAAGCTGAAGATTCTTCCAGGAGGCAGTGAGAGCCCCTGAAGGTCCCCTGTGTACCTGGGGTAATGGGAATGTTTTATTTGGAGAGGGGACTAGTGCAGAGTAGAACATGAAAGAATTTCTGTGCAAATAAATTGCAGCTGGTCTAACCCTTCCCTACTATGTCAAGGAATCTGACTCCTCTAAGGCCAGAGCTGTGCCCTCCATCCCTCTGGCCAGGGAAGCCCTGGATGTGCCCTATGAACCAGGACAGGGACACACCCTGGTTCTTGCATCTGCCCTGCTTGTGTCCTGGGATACCTGGTCCTGGGGACAGAGATGTATGCTGTGTGCTCCTGGTTCACTCTCACAGCCATGGCAGGACCCTCATCCCCATGCCAGCCCCTGACAGGCCAGTCAGTTGACCAGGACCCCCTCTTCGGGGTGTGAGCCCAGAACCACCTCTTAAACCCAGTGGACACATTTTGGGGAGGTCATCATGTGCCTATGTGCGCTGGGACTCTGGCTTCCCCACCCCTGCCCCTGTCCCTGTGCCCCTCTGCAGGGAGCAATTTGCCATCTCCATGGCCTTGCCCTGCTGAGGACCACTGGGCCGCTCCTGTGGGCCGCAGCAGTGCTGGGGAGGGATGCAGTGTACCATGAGTGTGGGAAAGGTCTTGTTGGGCACCCATGGCCATGTCATGCCTTGGAGCAGGGCTGGGACTTGCACTGCCTTTGCCAAGACCCACTCTGCCCAGAAAACCCCTTCCAGATTCTGTCCCCTCCTTGCCTGGGGAAATCCCTGAGTCTCCCCAGCCTTTTCCCATTCCTGGGGCTGGAAAAAAGCAGAAATAGCATGGAGATGTACTTGGCACATCACTGGGTGTGGGGACATGGGAGCAGGATCCCCCCTGTGAGTCATGTCCAGCTGGCATGCTATCCTCCTGCCCTCAGGGACCTGAGCCCTGGGATGGAAGCCCCCCTTGCGGCAGGGGACAGCCCACAGGTCCAGCAGTGTGCCAGGCTCTGGAGGCTGGGTGTGCCACGGCAGTGCCAGGTTCATCCCCACTAGTTGGCTCCATCGGGCACCAGCCAACTAGCCTGGAGTGGAGGAGGAAGAGGATGAGTCAGCTGAGTCTGGTCTTGGGCATGAGGGGCTGAGCTGCAGCTGATGGAGCAAAATGAGGATGGGGCCTCGGAATGCTCCTGTCATCACCACCTGCAAGGACGTCCTTATCCTAGTGTCCTGAGCTTTGCAGCTAGGCCCTATGGCACTGGGGCTGTAGTGGGTGTCCTCCACAACTGGATCACTGGACTGGCCATATGTGGTACTGAGTGGCACCATGGGCTGTCCTTACAGCCCTGCTGGATGTGCATGGGGCTGGGGTGGGCACAGAGAGCATGGCTGGCCATGGGTCACTGACTACCACTGCTCACCCTCTTCTCAATGCCCTCCTAATCTCTGGGACAAGTCAAAGTCGGGTGAAACCCAAAGCCAGGCATCTCTGTGTTCCCCTAGCTCAGGGCTGGGAGCTGGATGTGGGGCTTGCACAGCCTTCTCCACTCTGCTGCATCCCTTCCTCCCCAGCTGTTGCTCCAGTCCATGGGTCACCAGCATGCTGGACCCCCTCCAACTGCTATGCTACCCCACTGTCCCCTTCTGGGGGACAATGAGCCCTCTGTTCTCCCTGCATAGGTAAAGGAGGTCCCATGGAGCTCACTGCAGAAGGCACTGGGTGCCTGACCAGATGGGCCCTGAGGTGGGGGGCTCCCAGCTGGGTGCCCTGGGGAGCTAACCAAGGACAGGTCACCAGAGAGGGGAAAGAGAAATGACTCAGTCAATTAACCAGATTAAAACTGTGACTTCACCTCCCAAAAATAGCATTTCACCAATATTTTAATGTGCTTATTAATAATCTGCTCGCGCTCTGATTAGCAGCAAGGTAATAAGGGATTAGCTTTAACCTAAATTTAACTCTCCCTAATGGATGATGGCCCCAAGAACAAAAAAAAGGGAGAAATTCCTATTCATCCGGCTGGCCCCCCAGCGGGTCAGCATCACCCAAGGGACCTGAGCAGCTGCTGCCCAGCTGTGCCCAGCAACCTCACTCTGGCCCAGCAAGTCTTATAGCACCTTTTGTGGAGGTAGTGCCCTAACACCCTGCAGCACTGGATGAAGAACACTTTAGGGGTAGCTACAGGAGTGGCTCTCAAGCAGGGCCAAGACTGGCTGTGGTCAAGGTGCGTGGTTCCCTCCTGAAGAGACAGGTCCCTTGATGACTGATGATTCCCCTATTCTGTCCCCATCTGCTCCCATTCCCTATCCCCCTCTGCTGGTGCTGGGAGGATGGAGACAGGGACCAGCCACTTGGCAACCTGATGGCTCTGGGTGTTGTCCCATGTGTGCCAATGGCACACTGTGTGTACAGAGCTGCTTTCTGGGCAACAAACCCTGGGAACTTCTGTTTATACACAGCAAGTGGCTGGTGGGGTAGTTAAATTTAGCCAGATGGCAGGGCTGCACTGCCACTGCTGGAAATGCCAGAGAGCCAGGGTGGGGGTGGCTGGGTGAGGGTATTTCATGGCTGTTATTGTCACAACCCAAAGTGGGACAGGCACCATGGATGTGGTGCCAGCCTGAGCTGCCTGTCCTGGCATAGCTGTGACTGAGACAGTGTAACAGGGCCTGCCACCCTCTCCAATGATGACCCATGGGCATAGTCCAGACCCTCTTTGCCATCCTTTCTGGTGTCACCTATGGATGCTCAGAGCGCTTGATCTTCAGGGAGAGAGAAGGGAGGGATGGACAGGTCTGGTTGCTTGGATTCTGCCCCCTGAAAGAGGCCCAGCTGGAGCAATGCTGTACTTCTCACCCTGTACTTGGGTGGCCACATCCCTTGGCTGTAGCTGCAGGGTGGGTATGGGACATCTTGTATGCAAAGAGGATTCAGGGTGAAACATTTGGGTCCAGCATCTTCCTCAGCCATGTATCCCACGGGACAGCTGATAGGGCCAAGTGCAGTCTGGGGACCAGAGGTGTCTCAGTCATGGGTGCAGCTAATCCCATGTGGTTTTGGGTCTGTGAGTGTGCCAAAACCCGCAGTGGCATTGTCCAAGTGCCCCTGGCATCACAGAGTGGGAACCAGACTGATTGTTTCTGACTCCAGGCTGAGAAAAGCAGATGCTGATGCCTGGTATCCCTGGGGAGGTGCTGTGCTGGGACACAGGGGACAAGCTGCCAGAGTCTTTCTGCCAGACCCAGCTCTCTACGACAGCAGAACTGCAGAGACACCTTCCTTCAAGGCCCCCTGTCTGGAGCAAGGATGGACACAGGCATCTCAGCAGAGATCCTGGTGTTCAGTGATCTTAGGCTGCAGCATCATTCCATAGGGAGCCCCATTTCCAGGACTCCCAGCTCCTCCTGTGGGATGGCAACAAGGGGCGGAGCTCTGAGAATCCCAAGGTCATCAGGGAACTTGAAGTAACCCTTGAGCTGTGGTGATGGCTTGCTGGCCCCATGGCACTGAATCGCAGCCACACGGGTAATGAGCCCCGTCTGTTCTCTGCCCCCTGCTTCCTTCTCCTGGCTGATGGTGCCACTCTTCCCCCGGGCCAGGAGGGTTATTTTTAACTGTTTGCCATGTGCTGTCTGAGCACAATTAAGGTAATTGGTTTGGGAGCCTGGCTCTCACACAACGCTCCCAATTACCTGCCTGCCCGCCCGTGCGGGCCCCCCGCCTCCCTGCCCGCGGTGGCCGGCTCCTCCAACGGGGGGACTGCTGGGACAGGGCTGCCCCAGATAGAACAGAAGGGCTGGGTGGGGGGCACAAGTGGGCACAGGGGATGGAGCCATGGAGAAGACATCCCTGCACAACGACAGCCTGCTCTATGCCTCCCTGATTGCCATCCTCCTCCTCATCTCCTATTGGTTCACCACTCGCTGCTTCAAAATCATCAGCGGCATTGAAGGTACGGGGTTGGGGACTTGGGGGGACAGGGTGATGCTGGCCTGTCCCATCTGATTCCACAAACCAAGTGGTGAGGCGAGCCAGGTGCTTGGTATGGGAGAGGTGGGTTGAGGACCCCCTCTCTGCCTCTCCGGGGCACCTCCACCTCCTCCTCAGCCTCTTTATTTGTTCCTCCTGGCCCTGGTCCTGCTCTGCTCTGTGTGAGAGCAGCTGGTAGCAGCTACTGGGCTGAGCTGTGGTGGTATCCGGGGCTGCTCCAGGGTCCACCATGCTGCTGGTGTCTAGGTACTGCTACCCCTTACTGCGAGATGGGGATGCAGACGGACTCCCTGGAGACTCCTGCTCTTGTAGGGTGCCCAGTGCTGATGCTGGGGCCTCAAACTGCATTTTGGTGCTCTGGATCCCTTTGGGCATGACCTACACCTTTGGTCCTTAGCTGGTGTGTTGGGGAGCTCTGGGATGTGGCAGGGGTCCCAGTTTCCCTGGTGAAGGGTCTCTCCAACCTCCACTGCAGTGGGATGTGAGTGCCAGAGGTTTTTCAAGGTGAGACCCTAAGGCTAGGAGCAGGGCCGGAGGGGTGGCACTGGCATCACGTGTCTAACAATGTGGAGAGCCTCTCCTGCCTGGGGTGTGCATTGCTCCATCCATCCATGTTATCTCTCTCTGCACAACTCAGCCAGGGCCTCAAGGCTCTTCCCAGGGCATGACTAAATGCTGGCTGGCTGCAGGGGTGAGGAGTCACCCCTGGGATTGATGCCCCTTGGTGGGATGGGAGGCAAAGCCCTTTCCCACTTCTGGTGGGGTGTGTATGCTTTCAAGCATCTCTTTGCCCATAGCTGCAGGTTTGGCTCAATTGGTGAAGACCCACATGTGATCCCATGTGTCTTCTTCATCCTGGGGGCAGCTCCAGGTGGTGTAACATCCTTCGGGACCTTGGTGAGCTGAAGGGTTGGTCCCTTGTCACACCTAGCCCATCTGGAGCTGCCCTCAGTGGAAGGGAATGTGCTCTGGGCAAGAAGCCCTGGGCAGTTCGGGGTGCTGGGAGCTGGGCTCTGGAATGGTATGTGGCACTGGGACACAGGACCAGCACCGGGTGTCTGTGCCAGTCCCAGTGGGATCCTGCGGCCATGCTGGCAGCGAACAGCAGAGTGTTTTTATCAATGACTCAAGCATGGAAATGTGTAATCCTGGCATGGTGAAAAGTGGGAGATTAATACTGCTCTGCTGTGGAGGATGGCTGGCATGGGACAGGCACAAGAGCAAGAGGAGAAGCTGTCACTTGGTGAACGACCTGCCACTGAGCCCTTCAGCCCCAGCATCCCACAATGCTGTAAGAGACATGCGAGGGGCCGATGATGGTCTGTTTGCATGGGCTCAGAAGGTTTGCCTTGCAGAGGAGCTGCCCCAAACCCTCTTTGCTGGGACAATGCCTGTCTCAGTCTTGAAGAGCAACTCTTGCTCTCTGGCCAAAACTAGGTTGCAAAAACAGACCCAACGGTGTGCAGAACAGGTGATGGCACTGGGAGCAGCTGGGCGCTTGATGAGATAATGGGTTGTAACTGGGGCTTATCAAGGAAAATAGCTTTTAAAATGCTGTTGGCATCAGTGAGAAACTTTCTCTGAGAGTGCAACAGGTCTGTTCTGCCCTGACCCAGAGGGACAGACTCAGGGGCAAAACTGGGAGGCAGCCACATGAAATCCAGGCTCAGTGCCTGGAAACTCTACTCTTTCCAAGAAAAGGAAATGTCAGGTCTGAAAACTTCCAGCCTGAGGGATGTTTCCCCAGGGAAAACTTTCAGCTCTCTCCTCTAGATGCCTCTGATGCATCACTGGCATCTTCTGCTGGCCTTAGAGTCTTGGGAGCACATCTCAGGCAGTCAGGAGATGCTGAGCCTGGTGGCACGGAGCCACTACATAGCCTGGCCGTGCTGTGACCTGGGACTGAGACACCAGCCCTCTCTGTCCCCTGCCAGGAGACAAGCCTGCAGCCTCCTGGGTTCCTGAGGGATTGTTATGGACAGCCCTGCTGGGAGCTCTTGTAAGTAACAGCCAGCACCTCTGCCATCCCCTTCTCCCTGCAGGTGTTCCAGGGTGACATTTCTTCCCCTAGTGACATATTTCCCACCCAGCACAATGGCAAGGGAAAAAGAGGCTTTCTGCCACAGTCCTGACTGCAGGACCCTTACTGGATGCAGTGGGGCCCCAGAGCTGGGCAGGGTGTCTGCTCCACAGCCTGGGCATGGCCAACCCAGCTGTACCTGGGGCAGCTGGCCCTGCTCCTGGGTGACACTGGGCAGGGTGGGGAGCAGCAGTGGCATGAGGGCAGCCCTGCTCCCTACCTGCCACACTCATTATGGAGTTAGGACTGATCTTGCTTCATATACATGTGGGAATCGTTCACCTGGAGCTGGGCAGTCCCAGTGGTGTCCCAGGGGGAAGCCATGAACCCCAAGGGTGCTGAGCCCAGGTGATAGACAGAGGGACCAGTGGACACCTGGATCTCCAGTGGTCCCTGTGGCCTCTAATCAAGCAGCCAGGCTTTAAAAGGGATGAAATTCTGTTTTAAAAAAGGCAGAGGAATTAAATTTAGCGCTGTAGGCTGTGTGTGGATGTGTGCTCAAGCACACCAGTGTCAGGGTTCACCCTCTATTCCCAGCTGCTCTGTGGCCTTGGCTGGGTCCCTTAGTCACACTGGATCCCCAGCCCCTGAATCTTCCCCTCTCCTGCTTGTTGCTGCACTGCCTGTGGGTCTGGCAGCATCTTGGGCATGCTGTATCACAGCCTCTGCTCCCAGCCCATTCTCACAGCCCTGTTTCCCATCTCCCCTTGGTGCTCCCAGCAAAACAGCTGGACCCATCTGCCTGCTTGGAAATGGGGCAGATGGAGTTGTTGCCTCACACCCTCCCCAGGAGGAGGTTGTAGGGACGTTAGAGTGCTCAGCCATGTTGATCCCCATGAGGCAAACATGTGTCTGGGGCACAGAGGACAAATCTGAGTCATTCCCATCCTGGATGTTTAGCCAGTGCCCATTGTCCTGCCCCTCCCCGTGTCCCCCCATGGGAACTGAGTGCCTTTTAATATCTGTGGCCTGTTTCCTTGGCAACTGCATTAAGCAAATCGATGGAGGTGGTGTCATTGGAATGGGAAGGCATGCTTCCTTCCCCCCTCGACCCCCGCCGCCCGCCACAGCCCCATGCTGACCCTTCACTTACCCACAGCTGATGGTGGGAGGCCCTGAATAGAGGGGTGACAGCTGATCCCCCACCAGGGACAAGGCAGGTGTCCCTGGGGACGCATGGCCTGGTGGCTGTGGTGCTGGGGTGACAGGGCTCAGGACTGTGGTGGGGAGGGGTGGGGGAGTGAGGGGCCATGAGACACCCCTACCATGAACCTGGAAGGCCTTGAGATGATCGCAGTGCTGGTGGTCTTGGTCCTCTTCGTCAAGGTGCTGGAGCAATTTGGCCTCTTCGAGCCTGTGTCCTTGGAAGGTAATGCGTGTGGGCGGTGCTGGCACCTGCGGGGACATGAGGGGCAGGCAGTGGGTGTCCCAAGCTGCCCCCATCCCCAGGATGCTCCAAGGCTGCTGCATCCATGAAAGACTTCTGGGATGTGATGTCTGTCTGCTGCTTGTAGGGGCATAGGATTCAAGGAGTGGGGTGTCCTGCCTTTCCCAGTGGCTGATGATGTGGGGAGGGGACAGGGCTGGCAGGGTATCTGCTGTATGGTGGTGACTTTGGTGTGTGCTGGGGTGCTGTGGGCTGAGACTGTTTTTGAGCGTGCATGTGGGCACGGGGGTGTTTTCCAGCACCTCTACAGGAGCCAGATGTTACCAGAGACCATGGTCACCTCACCTTGCACATGAGGTATCAGACTCAGCACCAGCCTGCAGAGCAGCCAGGATGGGCGCCTGCTGGGGTCCCTGCTCCTAGCTCTCTCCAGGGCCCCCTGTGGCTCTTGAGCAGGATGGGGGGACACACAGGGGGCTGTCCAGCTGGGCATGGCCTGTGCAAGGTGCTGAGTGGTCTGTGCAGGACACAATTGTTGAAATCGGGATCAACTCGGGGGGTCTCTGTGCATGGTGGGAGGGAGGTCAGGACTGTTTGGCTGGATGCTTCCTGGACTCCAGAGTGATGGTGGTGCAAAGGGTCCCCCCCAGCCCTGCCCAGCCTCTGCCCATACCTGCACATACATAGAGAGGATGCTGCAGCCTGGCCAGCCCCTGGCATCAGGACATGCACAGGGTGAGGATGTGTCAGACAGTTTTCCTGGTCCACTGGTACCATGGAATGCTTGCTCTGGTTCTCCAGTGCTGACTCACACAGGGGCTGAGTGTAGTGGTGAATGCCAGATCCTTCCACAAACAGTGCCAGGACACTCCCTGGCATCATCCTAGGGCTGCACCTGTGCAGGCTATGCCTGGGGGTGGGGAGGGACAGAGCAAGTGGGGGGATCTCTCCTGATCTTGCAAACCTGCTTGCAGGACAGGAAAGCATGGCAGGTGGAAGATTTTGTTACTGCTTAACTGCTTGCTATGTCCCTGTGCTCCAGCAGCAGCACTCCTAGGTGTATCACCAGGAGGGAAACTGAGGCAAGAACTGACCTGACAGGCATTCTGCCTTGTGAGCCCCAGGGGAAGGTCTGCTGACTGTGCCCAGGTTGCCCCCCCCCGCCCCGTCCCCAGTTCTGCTGGTTATTTGGGAGGCACCTTTCCCAGACCATGCTTTCCCACTTCCCAGTGCTTTTGCTTCCCCGTGCAGCTGTCCAAAGCTTTAGACTAAAGTCAGTGGCATTGACTGCATCTGCTCTGTAGCTCCCAGGTGCAGTGGAAAGTGTGGAGACAGAAGGCTCTCCAGCTTCTGCAGCAACCCTGCTGAGAGGCTCAGGACAAGACAGGGGTCACCCCTTGGCTTGTGTGGCTCCTCTGTTCACTGGAACACACTTCTTGTCCACCTGCAAGTGACTTTTTGCTGCCTGGGACCAGATAGGAGGATGGAGATGGGATGTCCTGTGTCCAGCCTTGTCCCCATCCAGAAGCGACAGTGACACGCCTATCTGCATTCACCCACATCCCCAGGCTGGGGTGCTGTGGCTCCCTCAGACTTGATGGAAGTTGTGCCCCACCTGTGGTGGTGGGAATGGGACCCAGGTGCCCTGGATTGCCAGCAGTTGCTCCCATTGCCTAAAGGTGCCCGGAGGAGAGGGAAGTGTATTTCTCAAAGGGCAGAAGTTGTCTGAGGTTGAGCTGAGCCCTGGGCACTGTACGAGAAGTCCTCTGTGTGAATGGCAGTGTTTTGGGATGGGGGTGAGGTGGTGTTGCATGGCTCATTTCACCCCTTGATTTGAGAAGCAGCAGGTAGGAGATTTTGCTCTCTGTGGGAGGTCCCAAGCAGTGTCTGGGGCTGGGAAATGCTGTGTCCGCTCCAGGGGTTGTTTACCAGCCATGGCTGGGTCTACAGTGACAGCTCAGAGACCACAAAGAGCCTGAAACCAAACACTAATGGCTCAGGTCTGCTAATGGACACAGAGCTCCACCACCTGCTCCGGAGCCATCGATGCTGCCTGCTGTGCTTCCGCTGCTCTGGCTGGTCCCCTGCCTGTGGCTGTCTCCTTGCCTGGGTTGTGCTGGTTGTGTTCCATGGATAGATTGTGCTGGGAGGTGTCCTGCCACCACAGTGATGGGCTGGGAATGGAGCACCTCCAGAGGGGACTAGAAAAATGCCCAAGCCTTGGGGATGGGTTAAGTGAGAGCATCTTGCAGACAGACCCTGTCTGCCCCTGGGGGAACTTCAGGACTGGTAGGTTTCCAAACTCAGCTGGATGAGGACCCAAACAGCCTGTCCTCCATTTGGAGCTGGCTCTTCTCTGACCAAGGGCTTGGACAGAAGTGCTGACTGTCTGCACCCTCTTGCCCTGTCTGCTTGGCACTGTGTCCCCTTGGACCGCACCACAGCCTCGGTGGCACAGGCACAGCCACTGTCTGGCAGCAGCAACGGAGCATCTCCCATGAGTACACTGTGCTCCAGGATCTCCAGGGCTATTGATGCTGGAACTGATGTTGTTTGCCAGATGGATAATCAATGATAGACTGTGTCACCCCACCTCTGCTCTGTGCCATCATGCCTGTCCCCAGCCCCAGATATCTCCTGGCAGAACCACACAGGGGGGTCCCAACCCTCTTCCAAGAGGCTGCTTTGGCCAAGTGCTCGGGATGGGGCAGGTGGAGAGAAACACTATCAATTTTGGCTTCTGAAGTGCAACATCAATAATTCAGAGTGGAGCAATCAGTCTGGGCTGGGAGGAGGGCTGGCGGTAGGGAAAAGGCGGGAGAGCCACCCGTGTAGCTCAGCCTCAGATTAATATTAGATGAAGCTGCAGATTGCTGTCGGCAGGATAATTGGTGCCTGCCCAGGGCTGTTCCTGCCTCAGCTGGTCAAGGTCTGTGTGGGGAAAGGCAGGATTGGGAGCATCTTGGAGAGATCCCATCATGGGGCATGCTGGCCAATGGCTTCCCTGGGGGGTGCTGCTGCTGTCCCAGTGCTGAGGATATGGAGAGGGAAGCAGGGCTGGGCACAGTGCCAAACCACTCCAGAGTCTGGGGAGAAACTGGGGGGAGCAGCAGCCGCCTCTGTGTGTGCCACCAGCACCCCAAAAGATGCCAGGCAGGAGGGTGGTGGCAGTGAGCAGTATGGACACCTCCTGGTGCCTCACTCAGGGTGAGGATTCCTTCAGAAAGGGGGGAAAGTGAGCATCCCTGAGGTGCTGGTGAGAGCAAAGCCCTGTTGTCCTCCTGCTTTCCAGGAACCCCTTTGGAAGCAGTGCTGCATCTTGGCTGAAGGAGGGACTGACCTCTTGGGATGTGGTGCTGAGGTGCCTGAGCTCAGAGCATCATCCAGCCTGTGTGTTTGACAGACCTGAGAGGTCAAGGCAGGCTGGCTGCAGGGTGCATCAAAATCTAGCCTAGGACAGCTGCAGGTGCCTCAGCTTCAAGTTTAGAGTTCCCTGGGTTGCACCAGAGATTTCCCCATATGCAGTGGATTTAACCCTTGCCTTTTCTTTTCCAAGGGAGAGCAGATTTTTCAGCTGGCTGCAGAGCTGGGCAGGGTCTGGTGGCTGAATCAGGAGATAGCTGCTGGCTCATGGTAAGGCCTTGCAAAGGAGGGAAAGGAGCAGGCTCTGAGCTTGGATCCTGGCATAGTCTTACACTCTGAGGCATGCTGTAGCTGGGCCCCATTCTGCCAGCACTGGGATCCTGGAAGATGCATCTTCCACATGCTCCACACTGAGGGACATCGTACTTGGTTGTCCCTGTGAACATAGGGTGGGATGCACTGTCTCACCCTGCCTGGAGAGGGTGAATCTGGGGTGAAGGGGTCTTGGTTTTGGGTTTCCTTGGCTGTGACTGCCAGGGCAGGGCAGCTCTCCAAGTCCCAAGCTCCCCAATGTCTGTGGTGCACCCTGTGCCTCTGCTGCTCCGTAGTGGCACATCCTGCTCAGCCCAGCCAGACCTAATTAGCTTGTTGAATCTCTTCTCCCTCCGGCCTTGTGTTAATCACTTTTCACATTGCTTCCCTCCAAAATCCCTCTGGCTGGGCTTGCTCTTGCTGTTGTGCCTGGAAAGGGGAGCAAGGTGACCCAGCTGGCCATGGAACAGGGCCCCCACTCTGCTGCATCCTGCCTCAGAGAGGGGCTCTGAGCCAGTGGACAGAGGGATAGGGAGATCACTTAGCCACACAGAGGTGAGAAAATCATAGGCTGGAGAAAAAGCAATAAATCTAAAAAGCAAAGGAGTCCTTTGGGGCAATCCTTCTTTGCAGCCCTGCTCTGCTGGTGGAGGCTGAAACCTTGAAGTCCAATGGGAGAGGCTGGATCTCTCTAGCGCAGGATTGTGTTGGGGTGCAGGGTGCTGTGGGAGCTCAATGGGGTCTCCTTCACCTCTCTCTTGTGAGGAACTGGATTAGACCCCAGGACTGGGCACAGGTGGGAATAAAGGTCACTCTATGGACTTGTCGTCCTCGGAATGCAGGTAGCAGGTCTGATGTGCCATCCATGCCTGGCTGCAGCATCCCCTCCTAGGGATGCAGGAATATGTCTCATTTCCCATGGGTGCCTACCCCAGGTTGCAAACAGGTTGCAGAGGGCTGGTGTCTGTCTGATGATGGGAAAAAGGGCTGCAGGTAGCTGGGGCTGGCAAGATGAGTGGGGGGTGGGAGAAGAGAGCAGTGGATGTGGGGTGCCACACCATGTAAAGCACAACTTTCCCACTGCTACAGGAATTGATGACTATGGAGGGAACATGGCTAAAGGGTTGCCATTTGCCCTTCCCGTGAGGCTGTGCCAGGGCTGGGGAGGGAAGAGGCTGTTGTGTGTTTGAGCTGTTGAGCTTCCTGGATTGGCAAGTGGGTGCTGTGGAGAGGGCTGGATGTGACCAAAGACCCAAAACATGTTGGAGTGATGGATACACAACCTCTTGGCTGTGCCTGGTGAGGGTGGGAGTGCAGGGAGCTGCATGGTGCTGCTGCCTTGTTTCCTTTCACTGCCTTCCTTGGCTATGTCATGGGCAGTCCCAGCTCAGACAAGGGCTGCCAACAGACTTTGCATGAGTGTCATTTGGTGTTTCTTTCCCTCCCTGCTGGTGCTGGGGATGCTGTGAGGTGAATGGACTGCAGATCACATCCCCCTGGTTAGCCAGATCTTGGGATGGGAGGTGTGTTGGGAGGATGTCCAGATGGGAGTGATCAAAGACTGAGCAGAGGACGGGGTGAAGAGTGGGGTACTGTGCCCAATAGATGATTTCAACCCCCTTATGATGGAGGATGTCTCTGAGGATCTGGCCTGGGATCTGGCTGGGCTGTGGCTGAGGCATGTCCAGGCTTTGCCCCTCTGCCTTGCTGGGGAGGGTATGGATGTCATCTGGGTAACAGGTATGCAGAACACCAGCTCTCTTATAGAACATGATACTTGCAGCCAAGAGGAGCTGTTGCTCTGCTGGGGCAATTTTTGGGCACCCTCAATGTGCTGCTGGTTCCCACTGTCAGACATGTCCCTGCCATGGAGGTGGTGGTGGATGCAGGATGTGTCCCTATGTGTGGGTTTTGCTGCAGGGTGATGCACAGGGCTGTTCCAGTCCTGCAGGCTTACCTGCTCCATTTGCAGAGCCCCTGTGCTCCAGAGTCCCTTGGCACCTCTGTCCTGTCTCATTCCCTGTTTGCAACATGGTGTGGCCTGAAGAAATTATTATCTTGCCAACATCTTCTTTGGGCACAGCCAGGCTGTCTGGGAGCACTGTCACAGGCTGGGGATGGGAATGGGGAGAGCATTGCTGTGAGTCCTGGTCTGCAGCCCCTTCTGGCCCATGGCTCTATCTTTTCCTTTCAGGGTCTGCTAAGCACGAGGGTCATGCAGCTGCTACTCCCTCTGGCACTGGGGAATATATGGCCCTGAGCCTCTGCTGTCCTGTGAACCACAGGGCTAACTTGGCAGTTTTGCTCCTCCCCGCTCTGGGTGTCCAGGCTTAGGCTGCCCCTGTCCCACCCCTAGGACAGGGACTCTCTGTCTGGCCCTGGGAGATGCCAGCTCTGATTTCATTGCCCTGATGGATGACTGTCTGGCACCAGTGGCTGCTGCAAAGCACCTTGGTTACACTTGGCTCTGTCACCGCTGACTGATGAGGGTCATTTGCAGAGCTGCTGCTGGTGGGACCCATCCTGACATTTCCCAGAGTGGCCTGGGGAACTCATTCACACTTTCTTCTGCCAGCCTTTATTGCAGACTCCAGAGAGCTGTGGTTGGTGGCACTGCCTGAGCCTGGGTGCTGCTGGGAGTGGGGAGAGTTGGGTGCTGAGGGATCCTGCCTGGAGGGCTGACTGTCAGCCACAGATTTTAGAGGCAGCTGGGTTCAACATTGCTACCTGGATGGACCCAGTGCCATGGGCTGGCAGGGGGAGCTTGGGGACTTGCCTCTGGCCTTCCAGGAAAAGGTGATGCTCTGGAAGGGGATAGAGGCCCTTCTACTGAAAAGAATGTATTCTATGAACTGTTGACCTCTTCCCCCATGCTGCCAGGCTGTCTGAAAAGGCAGAGGGACCCCTCACCCATCTGCCTTCTGTCACCCCAGCCCTGGTCCTAGGGCAGGGTGCTGGGACAGATCAGCCTTCAGGTAACAGCTCCTTCTGACCTGCTGACTGACCTGGTGCTGCTGCATAGGGCCAAGTAGGGGCTGTGGGAACTACATGACTGGTGGGCTGCTGATGTTCTGCTCCCTTCTGGAACACTGCCATGCCTGGGAGGTGAGCTGCAGGGGGTCTTGCTGCTGTGGGATACAGGCTTTCCACCCACAATGATGATGCTTTTGTTGACAGATTACTGAAAGTGATGGGGGACTTCTGGCACTGCCTGTTGGTTTGTTATTGCAGGGTCTTTTCTAGCAGGAGGGTGCTGTGGAAGGGGTGAGTTAGTCTTCCCAGCCAGCTGTCCCTGGGAGGGCACTGGTGGCTGTGACTCTGGGGAGGACAGGGACATCCTTGTGCATCAGGCTCACCCTGGTTCCTGCTTTTGGTCTGGGGAAACTATGGAGAAGCCCAGGCTTGAGTTCTTCCTGGGAAGTGAGTGTCAACCATGTGCAGCACTGTATAACACCTCAGTGTGGTGGCATTGGCTGGATCCAGCCCTCAAGGACACATCAGCTGCTGGTGACTCAGTACAAAGTGGTCCTTGGCTGTCCTGGTGGTGATCACTGCTGGGGCCAGGGATCCACTCACTATGGGTTCCTTCAGAGCCAGTGTGCAGAAGCCTCTGGGATTCATTTCAACAGCATGTGGAGGTGGGAATGGGAAATCCCTTCCCCCTCTGGTGCTGGAGGCTCAGTTTGTGTGTGTATATTTTGAAGCTGCCAGGCTGCAGAGTGATGCATGGGAAGTGACAAGCCACTTAACCCGGCAGACCTCCTGCCACAGACAAAACACTGGCAACCCTTTCTGTTGGCTTGTTCTGTGCCAGCCACTGGATGGCCCTTGGAGAAGGATGGAGAGCAGAGCGGTATCTGGAAAAGGAGCTGTTCCTGGCATGGACAGGGCTTCGTGCCACAGATGTCCCTTGTGCCCAGTGGCAGCACATGGTCGGGCTCCATTCCTGGTCTTTGTGCAGAGCTGTTTCCCACCAAGGGGGAGCCCCCAGACTTGCTTGTGGTTTGGATGCTGGGGACAGAAAAGGGGTGGTATGTCCTACTCAGCAGAGCCCTTGGGTGCACCAAAGCCAGGACAGCAAAACCCCAGTCCTAGTCACCCCTCTCCTATTGTTAAGCTGCATGTGCTGAACATGCTCCCTCCCCTGTCCTGGGGACCTTGGAATTGGGCCCCCCTTCTGTTTCTTCTTTAAGAAAATGCCCATGTTCTTTATTTTTTTCTTTTTCCTTCTTTATAACAAACTAAAGTGTAACTTGCACCTGACCTGACCTACTGCACGTGCCTATACCTGCTGCCCCTGTGAGTCCAACCACAGTTTACTCTCTGTTGCATCTGTCTCGCTATGTTGTTTCCTTCCTGCCCTGCTCCCTCTCCATTCCATCACCCTGGCATTGAGTGTTGCTCTGCCTACCCTGTCCCTTCTCCTTCTCCTCCTGGGCAAAGAGGACACTCCTGCCTACCAGGTCTGTTCCCACAGCTCAACTCTGTCATAGGGACCTGGCTGCAGAGCATCCTTGGAAAGTTGAAAGGTGCAATTTCCCTTTCCCTCTGCAAATTAAGGCCTTGGAAACATAACTGGGACAAAATCATGCTTTACGTACAACTGATACTCCCTTCCAGGAAGGAAAAATCTTCTGTCTCCTGCTTGCAAATCCAGTAGCAGACAGGAGCCAGGTTGTGCTTTTATGCCAGTGTCAAGATCCTAGTCCTCACCCTTGCCCCTGGCACCCTGCTGTGGATGCCACTTCCTTGGGGAGAGTTTGCCCTCTCTGAGTGGCTTTGTGTGATGTCCTGCTGAGACAATGTCCTCCTGGAACCTTGCTCCATACTCTAGAATGATGGATCTGCCTACCCCAGCCTGCTGCCTTGCTGTGAGCTCAAAGGGTCCAGGTCATGCCCATAGGCACTCGGAGGCACACTTGCCTAGCAGGAGCTGCTGGGTGCAGACCCGTGTCCCTATCCTGGAGCTGGGTACCATGCAACACCATTTCCCTTGGCATCTGGGGCTCAGCTTAGCCCAACAAGGCTGAGAAAGCTGATGGAGAAGCCCCATCTGCTGGCCCCCTAGAGAAACAACCCCCAAAACAAGTTTTGGGATGCATAGGCATTGTAACTGCTTGCAGATGTCCAGGATGCTTGGACCAAACTCAGTGTCACTAGAGCCACAAAGGGAATTTGCACCTTTTGTTCCATTTGTGCCCCATGCTGCTGTCTGCCTCCCTGCGGAGGCTGGAGCCCAGCATGGCCTTCATCCCCTCCCTCTTCCTCCATTCCCCACCTACAGTGGTAGTCCTGCGCTGAGTTTGCTGGTTTGAGGCACTGTGGGAAGGGAGGGAGCGGGTCTGCAGCCATGGGGCAACACCAGCTTGGAGAGATGGGGCTGAGCAAAGGCATTGGGGTCCAAATGGGGGAATAGGGTGTGGCAGGTGGGTCAGTGCAGTGAGTGGACCTACTATTAATGCAGGGCCACTTGGATGTGATGGCCAATGGCCAGGCTGGTGTGGGGATCCTGTCACCCTGCACCATAGCCTGGCCGAGGCAGAGCTCTGAGCCCCATTCCCCTTCTGGCTGTTTCAAAGCAGGTGCCTGGGCTCAGGTCCCAGTGCTGTGCTGGGGTGGGGGTGCATGCTGCAGTCTGGGCTGCATGGTGGGGTTTGGCGCATGCTTTGCCTTCAGCCCTTGGGTACCAACAGGATCAAACCCAGCCCAAGCTCAGGGAGGATGCAATGCCCTGGCTCAGCCAAAGCCTTTTTCTTGGGCTTCATGCTACCCTGTCTCCCTGCACATCCCCATGAGGAGGGTCCCAGGGAGCAGATATTTATCCTCAAGGCTGAAGGGCAGAGTCCAGCCCTGCCATCTCCTGGATCTCTGGGTGCCTGAGTGCCTCCAGCACATCCTGACATGCTCCACTGTGGGGGTGCAGAGGTGCTCAGTGTGGGCAGCTCAGCAGGCTTGCCCCTTTGCCACCCCATCCTTCCCAGCAAGGGAAACTCCAGTGCCGGGTTTGTCCTGGGATGAAGCAGAAAGGCTGAGCAAGAGCCTCAGCTGGGCTTTGCTTTCCTGCTTGTCCAGCCTCACGCTGCATGTGCTGCCTCCGGCCCCGCTCACCCCGCGCCGGGCGCCCAACCCTGCTGCGTGCCGGGACCAGGGGCCGATGCTCTGTTAACTCTTCTTCTGCTTGGTGACTCCTTCTTTCTTCCAGGCAATCCGCCAGTCCAAACTAAAAAAGCGCTGAAGCAGCGATTCCTCAAACTGCTGCCCTGCTGCCGGCCCAAATCCATCCCCTCGCTCAGCGAAAGCAAGTGCTTCTTCTTGCCTTTTTGTGTGTGTGTCCCCGGCGGTGCTGCTGCCTGCTCTCCGCACCGGCCCTGCCTGTGGGAAGGGGATGCCTCCGCCACTCCCCTGCCTGGGTTTGGGGCTGTCAGGATCAGTCTACCCTGGAGGGGTTCGATCCCATGGGCTCTGCACCCACCTCTGTCCTCACCTGCTTAAAGGCTGGTTTTCTTCCTCTCCAACTCCCCGGAGTAGTTCCCGCAGGATGAACAGTGGCAAGAGCCGCTTGGGAGCCGGCTCAGGGTAGCGGGAGGGGTGTGTGGGGGGTTGTTGCTTGAAGTTCAAGGTCGGTTTGGAGATGGAGGTTTGATGGGGGGATGAAAGAGGCTAAGCAAGGAGAGAGCACAGAGTCCCTTAACCCCCTGCACTGGGTTTGCTTGGCCCCTTGATGAGTCCAAGCCCCTGGTCAGGATCTCTCTCCCTGCCTGGTGGTGCAAAACAGTCCCTTCTGGGGCAAGGTGAGTATGGATGGGCAGGGGCTGAATCGTCCCACGGAGAGGGGGTACCTGCTATGGGACCACAGCCCCTTGGCTGAAGTGGGGTCTGGGGGTGCCAGCTGCTGCAGGCAGGGGTTGTGCAGCTTGGCAGATGCAGAGGATAAGCCATTGATGGGCAGGATGAAATCTAGAAAGGCTAAGGGGGCGCATTTGGGGCTGGGAGCTCTGGGGTGCAACTCTTCCACTGGACATGAGCCCTGGTGCCACACAGACCTGCAGGACATCAAGGGCCTCAGCTCCACAGGGCAGATGCGTGTGCTGGTTGGAGGAGAAGGGCAGGTGGGGGGGTCTGAGCATCTGAGCACTGGAGGGGTTTCACAACCTTTCTGCTCAGCCTGGGCTGTGCTGGAGGCTCGGGAGGCTCTTGCTCAGTGTCAGTCCCTGGTCTGCCCCTAGGGTGTCCCTGAGTGCCCCCTGCCAGCATAGACCTAACTCTGGTTGAGCAGAGCACCCCAAAAATATGTCATTCTGGGCAGGTGTGAGAGAATGGGGTGTGCTGTGCAAGGTACCTCTCCTGCTCCCTGGCATAACAGGGTAGGGCAGGACAGCACTGGCCTCAGCCGTCTTCTCTTCCCCTGGATTCCTTGCAGACAGTGTTGAGGATGAGTTTGAGCTCTCCACCGTCTGCCACCGCCCTGAGGGGCTGGAACAGCTGCAGGAGCAGACCAAGTTCACCCGCAAAGAGCTGCAAGTCCTGTACCGAGGCTTCAAGAATGTGAGTATCCATCAACCAGCTTTGGTAGTCCCACCTCCACTGCCATGTCCACCTCAGGGTGGCTTTGCACCTGGCAGAGCTGAGTGTTTGTGAAGGCTTTTGGGTCCTTGGGGTTGAAGCTTACATAAGGCTACAGCCTGAACCTACCTGTAGGGAGCTCAGTGGGGAGACCTGATCCTGTGCTCCATTTCCTTGGGTGCAGAGAGCCACCTTCCTGGGTGCCTGGGATGCAGAGCCCCTCTAGTGAGGGGTGCAGCCCACAAAATCAGGGAGATGCTCCAAGCGGCCTTACCAGTCACGCCACTAGGTGTGCAGGGCTGGGTGCAAGGCAAAGCAAGGGAGCCAAAGGGATTTAGGGGTGGGCTTCTACAATGTGGAGTGATGCTGTGGCTTGGCCCTGGCAGGAATGCCCGAGTGGTATTGTCAATGAAGAAAACTTCAAGCAGATCTATTCACAGTTCTTCCCTCAGGGAGGTGAGTGCCCATCCCCATCCCCAAGCCCTGCATGAGTGCCTCTGTGGGGCAGGGGGCCACACAGCATGCCCTCATACTGTCCATCTCCCTGCAGACTCCAGCACATACGCCACCTTCCTCTTCAACGCCTTTGACACCGACCATGATGGCTCTGTCAGCTTTGAGGTGAGCTGTGGCCAGAAACGGAGTGATGGGATGGCAGTGGGGCAGGTAGAGCACATACTTTCAAGTACCATGGCCTGGGATCAGCAGTGTTGCTGTTGCAGATGGATGAAGAGCTTTGCAGGTGCTAGTGTAGTTTATTAAGTTCCCAGAGGCAGTAGAAAAACAGTGAAAAGCAACAAAAAAGGAGTTTTGTCTATCTTCTGGCTAGTGTCTTGTAGGTACTTAGATCAGCAGAAACAGCTACGGCTGGGTCTTGTTCAGGCTTTGGCTGAACAGCAGGTCCTGATGCACATTGTCCTCTTGGGTGCTGTGATGCAAGAAACTAGTGTGGGACAAGCAATTGTTTCTCCCCAGGCTCTTTTGCTACCCAAAATTTCCCTCATGAGCCCAGCCTGAGGCCACACCTGGTTTGGGGCTGAGTTCCCTCTGCTGGGGGGAAAACTGGGCTGTACCCTCTATATCTATGAGGTCCTTTGTGGCTGTAACTCTCAATGCCTGCCTTGTCCATCCTTGCAGGACTTTGTGTCTGGGCTGTCCACCATCCTGCGAGGCACCATTGATGATCGCCTAAACTGGGCCTTCAACCTCTATGACCTGAACAAAGATGGCTGCATCACCAAAGAGGTGGGATGGGGCTTCAATCTGCTCCTCAGGACCAGTGCAGGTCTGCACCTGTCAGAGACAAGGACAAGACTCAGGGGTGGCGGCTGAGCTCTGCAGGGGAGCTCAGAGTCAATATTTAATGGAGCTCAGCTTTGCAAACATGTCCCTCCTAGTCCCCTGGAACTGTTGTGTCTCTGGGATGGAGGGTGGATGAGGATTTGCAGCTTTGGGGCTCTGTCACACATGCAGGTGCACACATGGCCCCATACTGTGCACAGAGCAGCAGAAACACACCTGAGCACCCCACAGGTCCTCTGGGAACATCATGAAAAAGGTGTGGAGACAGAGTCCCGTGTTGACCCTGCAACCCTTCTTCCCTTTCCATCAGGAAATGCTGGACATCATGAAGTCCATCTATGACATGATGGGCAAATATACCTACCCGGCCATGCGGGAGGAAGCGCCCCGGGAGCATGTGGAGAACTTCTTCCAGGTGAGCTGAGCACATCCTGGGGAAACAGAGGTCCAGCACTGTGCCAGTGGCTGCAGTGGGAAACATCCCACACTGGGGATGAAGCACTGCTGGTCCCTCTGGGTACCTGGGGATGGCTGGGGCAGAGATGCACTGTATCCACCCCAGGCAGGTAGTCCTGGGCTCTCCCAGGGGCTGGGGCTGTTGCTGCCATTCTCCCCATGATGTGCTTGTCTGCAGAAAATGGACCGAAACAAGGACGGTGTGGTGACAATTGAAGAGTTCCTGGAGTCCTGCCAGAAGGTAAAGGCACCAGCAGCTCTGCTCTGGGCTGTGTCCCCACCCTGTGCGTCGGGAACCTTTGCTCCCTCCACTTCCCTCCTGGCAGAGAGGGGATGAAGCCAGGGCTCCCAGGGGCAAGACTGGAGCTCTGCTTTGGGAACCATACCCATGCTGTCATCCCTGTACAGATGACAAGAGCCATGCAGCCTAGAAGGGCTTGGAAACTTCCGGTAATCCCTGGGGCTCTTGACGCATGTGCCTGAGCTGCCATGAGGGTAAAGCCAGATTTGGGGAAGCTGCCCAGGTTCCTTTTCTGTGCCCAACTTTCCCACTTCCCACTTGCTCCCGACAGGATGAGAACATCATGCGGTCCATGCAACTCTTCGACAGTGTGATTTAGCTCCCGGACCTGCCTCCAGCAGAGCTCTCCTGACACTGGGCCCAGAACCTGCTTCTCTCTCTTGACTTCTCCTTTGAGTCTCCCTTCCACTGGCTGCACTGGGCCTCCCTTCCTGGAGATGCAGTCAGTGCTGAGATCTTCCCTTTCCCCTGGGCCAGCTCTGCTTTCCTCGGGGGATCCCAAGCAGGTGCTCCCAGACATTGGAGCATGGGCATGGCTGGCACAGGATGAGTATTGCACCTGGATGGACCTGTCCGGACCTTTTCCAGGTGCGGATGCCTCAGTCTTGGGCTGCAATAGAGGGTTTTCCCCATGCACACTACCCTGTGCAGCCACAGCTCACCTAACCCTGATCCTCCCCAGCCTCAGGAGCCACCAGTCCTGGTTCCAGCCCAAACCCTCCAGCGATGCTCTCTTGAAACCAATAGTCTTGCAAGGGTCACCAGTGCCTCGGCTTCCTCCCCTGCTCTGGCTGTGCCCTGCCATGGGGAGTGTGTCCAGCATGTTGACTGTCAGCTGCTGGCCACTCTCCCTCTCCAAACACTGGGCCAGTGGGTAGGCAGAGGGGCCGTGCCTGAAGAAGGCAGTCTTGGGTTTCACTGCTGTGAGAACTTCAGGGAGCTACCCCTGATCCTGGGGGTCCCAGTTAGGCCTAGGAGGCTCATCCTGACAAGGGGAGAGGGAAACTAAAGGAACTCCAAGGTGACTTCTTGTTGGACAGGTCCCCCAGAATGAAGGATGCAGGGCTGGGAGGGCTGCAACATCAGCCTCTGTCCCTTGCGTTTGGGATGCTGGCACACAGGGATCTCAGGGAACCATTTTGAGGCTCCAATCAAGAGATACCCTTTCCAACCCTTCCTGAGGACGTGGAAGAGAGGGTAGGGGGACACATGGAAGAGGAAGATATGCTGGGCTCTGGTGGCTATCCTGGCTGTTAGGGCTCACAGCCACACTCTTGTCATAGTTTGCTGTTCCCAGGCCCTGGCCTGTCCCAGCCCACCTGCTGTCCAGGGGGCTGGGGAATGAGCAACGAGGCAGAGGGGTGTCCCCACAGGCATAGCCCTGTGCTGGTGACATGGGTGAGCTGGCAGTTCCTGGAGGAGAAAGTTGAGGCTGGAGTCAGCCAGGAGTCATTGCCATGCTGCTGGCAGGCTGGAGGGTCACCTTGGGGCTGGCGAGGGGCTCATCTCTATCTCCCAGCATGGCCACGTAAGAGCCTGCTTGGGGACTGTGGGTTTCCCCACATCCCTGTCACCTCCAGCTCCTTGGAGCTGGGTGTGTGCAGGCAGGCCTGTCCTCCCTGCACACCATTTCAAGCATTAGCTGAGCGATGCCCATGTGCTAGTGATCCCACACCAATGCCAGAAGCCCCCCACAGGCACTGGGAATGTACCCAGCCCTGGCAGTCCCTGACTATGGCTCCAGCCTCTGTATTCGTAGGAGCCAAGGGTGATCTGAGCTGCAGTATGGGATCAGTTGGGAAGGGGTGCAAGGCCAGCACACATGTTGGGCCAGACCCCAGGCCCAGGCTGAGCCCCTGGTGTTGGAGACATTAGAATTCTGTCCCTGGGGCTCTGAGCCAAAGCTATGGGGTCCCCAGCGGGACCGTCCCTGTCCCAGCCCTTGCAGATATGATGTGTTTTTTAGGTTCATTCCACACATTATTCACCTCGCAGACATGATACGGTTTTTTTAGGTTCATTCAACACACTGTTCATCTTGCAGACCTGTTCCTGGGTTTGCCGTGGGGCTGAGCTCCCGCTTGCATTCTGCCAAGGGTGGGAAGGCAGGAATCCTGAACCTTATCCCTCACACCTCTTTATCTCCGTTGTCCCTCCTCCCAGGCTCTCTGGGGTGCCCACCATCCCCTGCCACGCGGAGCAGATGCCTCCTCCTCCCTCACGCTGTAGGTTGCATGGTGTGATGCCCTGCCCTGGGGCATGGTGACCCACAACCCGCTTGGCATCTCCAGTCTGTATATTTTGTATTATAACAATTATATGGGTAAAAAAAAGAAAAACCAAACAAAAAAACCAATAAAATCTAACCACAATCGCTATGCACACCACTGTTATGTTTTTGAATCTCTCAGCTGCCTGGGTGGGGGGAAAAGGGGAATGAGGGAATGAGGGACTGAGGGTCTCTGCAGAGGGTGGCAGTTTTTGGGGGTGCTGTGGCTGCAGGGTGTCTGCATGAGTGCTCTGGGAGGTTGCATAGGGGACAGGGTGCAGGCTGAGCCTGGCCATGCTGTTGATGGTCCTGTGAATACAGACTTTCCCCTGCTAAGAGGCTGTAGGTGTTTAGGCTAAAAAGCTCTTCTATCAAGTGTGTCGGGTCTCAGGAGTGGGGCTGTCAAGTGTGTTTTCAGCTTGTCATGAGATGCTGCAGAGTGAACCCGAGCTTGGGACCAGGTCAGGATGTGCCATTTAAGGCTGAGCTGATAGGAAGATGGTCACCTACCACCTTGAATAGGCAGCTATGGAATGGACTGGGGAGTGTTTTTTCTTAGCAACATGAACTAATGGCCAATCACTGATCATTGGAAAAGTGCAGCCTTGAGAACTGGAAAAAATAAAGCAAAACAGAGGTAAAAACAAGCATGTAAGAAAGAAATCAGAACAACAGGGTAATGGACTTGATGTGGGATATGAAACCCTCCAGCATTACACAATCTGTGGGCCAGGAACTGAAAGCTTGATGCAATGACCTGCCTGGAGACCCAAACACCTAAAGGATGGGCTCTGGCTATGGAGGGAATTACCATCATTGCACTTGGAATGTGGCACTTCCTGAGCCACTGGCCATCACCCGGGTCTGTGTATGGCAGTATGAATGGGCCTGAGCACATCTTCCCCTCTAACCCACTTTTCCCAGTATATCCTATCCCCTGAGCTCTGTTTGGCTGGTTGCTATTTTGGGCAATGACATCCAAGGGCTTGATGTGCCCCCTCGTGGCACAGGGATGCTGTGAGCCACTAACGGAATCCCTTGGGTCCCTCTCCCCGGGGTGAAGGGCAGAAAAGGGGCTGAGGTGAGTAGGGGTGAGCCAGGGCTTGGATGCCCCTTGTCAGGAGGGGGTGGCACTTAAGGGCAACAGCAAAGTCAGTGGGTTTATGACAAGAATGGAAACAAGAGTTGATAGGTCCTTGGAAAAGGGCAGACTTGTATTGTTTCCAGCCACCTTTTTCTCAGCTTTCAGAGGAAAAAAAATTAACAGTAGCTATGCGGGGAAACAGCTGAGCAACTGGAGAAGGCAGCTGATGCAGCTTGGGGCAGTGATTCACTCTAGCATCCTCAATACTGCCTAGAAACATAAGCATTTTGTAAAAGGACAAGACCCCAACACTGGGAGAATGGTTACTGCAAGATACTTTGTCATGATCAAATGGGTCCCTTCTGACCCTGCAGTCACTGCCCAGCTCTGGATAGGGTGGTATTAGAGTCCTGTGTGCTTTCCACCCAAATTCTGTGTGTTTCTCCTCTCTAAACCCTCTGTAAACTCTTGTGTATCAATACAATTTAGCTAATTATTATTTAGGGTAGCAGTACAGTTTCTATTTTTGCTCTTTGAAAGCTTTAGCTCAAACGTGGTAGTAACTAGAGATGTTCCTCGACAAGGGGCTCATCTGCGGCTTCCTTAGCACAGGTGCAGATGGAGACACAAACACAGCTGGCCTGCGTGTCTTGTCACGCCAGAACGTCCATCAGTTCACACGTGCCTGAAATGTGATGAGTCTCCCGTGATGTGAGGAACGGCTGGAGATCCTCGGCACACAAGCCAGGGTTTTCAGCAGCTCTTTGCTCACTGGTTTCCTGTTGGCTGGTACGTGCTGCAGCCTCCCCAGTGCCGGCAGGGGTGGAGGGATGACCCTGCTGGCCTCTCCCCACAGCCACACACGGCGTCATCTCCTGAGCGCTGGGTCCCTGACTGTGCTCCCGCGCCGCTGGGGCCTCTCCCTGGGGAGACGCCACCTGACCTTAGGCCGCCGCTCTGATTTACTGAGATCACCCCATCTTTGTCTCCCATCCTTCGGCATCCTCACAGCCCCCTCCAAGCGGGGGAACAGCTCCAAGGGTAACCCGGCCGGGCCGTGCTGCGGGGTCAGGGGCAGCTCTGCGGGTTCCGCCGCGGCGGGCGGGGCGCGGCTCAGGGGAGCGGCCATAGCGCATGCGCACAGCCCAAGTAAACACTCCACTGCGGCGCCGCTTCCCTACACAAACCGCAACGCGCATGCGTGTCGGCCCCGCCACCGCCTCCCCCTTCGGT
>VWZD01012966.1:703109-727607 GCA_013396695.1 Sakesphorus luctuosus
CCCAACCCGGCCGGGGTGCCCGGAGCCCCCTTAGAGCCGCCGGGCGCCGCCGCGGGGCCGGTCCCGGGTGGTGAGGAGACCGACACCGAGACGGAGACCGCGCTGGGCTCCCGCCGCTTCCTCTGCGGCGTCGTCGAAGGTGGGAGCAATCGGAGGGGGTGTCCCCTGGGAGAGGGGCGCCGTGGGAGGACGGGGGGGCTCGCTATCCGCGGGAGGCCGGGGGTGGGCTGGTCCCAGCTGGCGCTGCCGTGCCCGTCTCCTCCCCCGCCCGGAGGGGCCCGCTCGGCGGGTGGTGCCGCGCGGGTCTTGGCCGGGACTCCGCCAGGCCGGGGAGGAGCCGCGGCTCCCGGGCGGGGCTTCTGCCCCGGGGCTTGTGCTGGAGCAGGGAGCGCCTTGTGATGGCAGCTGCGCGGCGGGGCGAGCGCAGGCCCGGCACCCCAGCGCGCTGTGCCTCGCTTGTGGTACGTGTCGAGAGGCGGTGGGAGGGGGAGCAGCTTCCGCGCGATTATCCCGCCTGTACGTGCTCTTTCTGCGCGCCAGAGGCTCAGATTCAGTTTCCTGAGTAGGGAATAGGTGATTCCGTAGGCATCTGCTCTTTAATTAATATTAAACGTCACTTGCTCTCCAAAGTGTTGTACCTTATCATCTTAATTGCGCTGTCGAACAGTTGCCTCTCTTTTGACATAGTTGCATCACTAAAAGGTTTACATTGTTGCTGAAGCTGCAGAATAAAGTGATTCTTTTTGCATTTCTCAGTAACGACAGACTTTGTCTGCTTTTCTGAGAGCTCAGTTAAGGTAGGTGGTTGAAAGCCAGCAAGAAAAATGGTTTATGCCCAGCGTAATCATTGGTTCGAAATTGTTCTAATTCCCTTGAACTGTTATTCTATATCTATAATGATTTTCCAGTAGAAGAGCAAAATGATTAAGGGATGGAACGGAGAAGGAAATGGGCAGTTTATCAGAGTCGGTATCTGCACTGCTTTGCAGTATCTTTTGTTTGTAACTTAAAAAGAAAACACTGTTTGACTTTCCAAGTGTCACTGTGTGAGGTGCATTAGACCTAGTTAGGCCTTTATTTCTTAGCACTTACTGGGGCTTAAATACAGTCAGCATGGAGAAAGATGTCTTTACTTTGTTAATAGCTTAAATTTTTGTGAAGATCGATGCTAAATGGAAAGCTTTGGAGACAGACAGCAGTGAAGAGAAGCACAGTGTAACAGCTTTCTCATGTTCTTGCTGACACACTTGGGCCACGGGTCACCTGTACATCCAGGTTCATGTTGGAACTTCTGAGTGTTCATGTTGGTTACATTGTTAGTTGCCTCTGCGTGTATTTTACTGCAGGTGTTGTTGAGGGAACTGTGCATAAACTAAAGCAAGAAAATGGCCTTTGCCCAATGCAGCCATCAAACACTGCTTAGGAGTTCCAGTCTAACAATAATAAGAGTACAAGAAAAAAGGGAATAGGGGAGTGTTTAAAAAAACAAACAAGGAAAAACCCACAAGCAACAGAAAAGCAAACTTGTGGTGAATGAGGTAAATGGTAGTGAGTGGAAACATCTGTGTCATTAGTGACTCATGGGAATTATAGGGTTAAGAGAAAAGCAGGAATTAACTTCAGAAGTGTAGGTAAGTACTGAAAACACAGGGCAGTGGTTAACACAGACTAGAGGTATGGCCAGATTAAAGCAATGACATGGAGAACTTGGATCTTTTGTAGAAAAGACAGCGGGGAATTGGCCAAATGCTGGGTGTGCACTCTGAGAATGTGAAGGGCTTATGACATACCAAATTCACTGTTTTGCAGAGTAATAATATCTAAGAGATTCCTGAATGCAAAGCTTTGGTGCTTTGCCTGTAGGATGTCCTTGCTTTTAGTGCTGGAGAGCGTGGTAACTGGGATGAGCTATTTGGCAAGATCTGCTGACTTTGTATTGACCTGACACTCAGTCCTGGGGGAGTAAAACAAAACCAGGTCGATTTCCAGTTGGACAGAAGATCCAAGAGTCATCGTCAGCTGGTGACAGTAGTAACCTAAGAAATGTGGTGACAGATGGAAAAGTATCACTTCAGATTAGCCTGTTCTCTTCAGCCTTATTTAATTAGCTTTTGTTAGCTGATTTTCCTTGTGTTATAGTAGGCCCTGCTCTGCTTCAGGCTTGTGGTTCTGAAACAGAAGTTTATGTAAAGCAAAAGTGCCCTGAACAAGTTATGAGACAGAGGTGATGTTCATTAGGCCTCATGGGTTTTCATTCTTGTTGTGGGTTCTTGAGCTTCTTCAGGGCAACATCAGTCAGAATTAGGAAGGTGTGGTGAAAATGAGAAGTTCATTCTGGGTTAAATAAACCTGGAGGTTTTCATGCCTCACAACTGCTCTCTTGTTGTCCCCCTGCTTAACTCTGTTTGCCACTGGGCCGTTGTGAGGGGCAGTAGTTGCTCAGCTTTGCCACGTCGTGGTGCCAGGCAGTCTGAGCTTTCTCTGTGAGAGACTAATTCTTAAAACTTGAGCCTGATTTAAACTGCTTAAAAGAGCATTGTACACCTAACAGGTAACTGAAATACTTGTTAATATGTAGAAAATGCCTCAGTGGCATCAGTTTGGAGTTTGGAAATGTCATAGGGGTTTTTTTTTACCTCAGCGAGACCAAATATTTACAGATTTACAGCAGTGAATAGCTCTGGAAGTGAAGATATCTTCTACTTTTTGAGCTGCTGTTCTGTGGGAACTTGTGAGCTTTGTGTGTTAGGAGCATCATTCCCCCCTGAGTGGCCATGCTGTTTGAAAATAAGAGCTTATTAAATTTCCTGTTATTTTAGTCTCTGGTCTTTGCAAGGACTGCCAGGCCACAGCTTTGTTTTGAAGTGCCCACTTGTGGCTGAACTGTTTGCACACAGGTCTGAGTGAGCTGGCTTGACTGAGGGTGCATTGAGAGTGCTTTTTAAATTGTTCTTAGAATGGGAGGATTAGATTTAAAACCAGAAGCAGATACAATTTCCATGGAATTCCAAGACTTTCAGTACAATCTATTCTAAAATAATTTGTGTAGATGCTTTTATATATAGTTTTTCCCAGACATAGCATTAGCTTGTAAAATGTGGGAACTGTTAAGTAAGATATCAGCTTGCAAGTTAGTTTTGACAGGGAGCCTATTAAACTGAATAAAAGGAATGAAATCCCAAGTATTTTGTTGAGTCATTTGCACATATTTTTTTAATTACACAGCATCTCCCCAAGTATGTATTTGTATACTCTGTGTATAGAAATTCTGATCTGTACCACCAGTGAAGCATTTTTGAGCTGGTAAATATTTTCAAGTGTCTTCATTGTTCACCTTACAGTTAAATCTGTTTTGTAAGTGTCTGGAGTGATAGTTTAATTAGGTTATGACTGTTCGATCTGTGTCTGTAATAATGCTGACTTGACTTGTCAAGGGCATACACTCAGGAACACAGTTTGTATCCTGAAAATTAATTGTTTCAGTGGCCTAAACTATAAGTAAGACCTTAGATCATAAGAAATGAAACAAGTTATAATTGCATTTTAAATTTAGATCAGTTTAGGTTATTACACTTGCCTAATGATAACTTTTTTTTCCGTTCTGCTTTGAGAAGCTTTTCAGTGAATGTAGCAGAAGAGTTTCATGGAGCAGGTATAATCTAACTGCATAATTTTAACCTTGTTTCCCATAGGCTTTTATGGAAGACCTTGGGTGATGGAGCAGAGGAAAGAACTTTTTAGAAGGCAAGTCATGCTTCCTCTTACTGCAGCACATTCCATTGCAATGTAATCATAATCTTCCACTTAAGCCTGGAAAGAATTATTTTTCTAACCTAGAGAAACATTTTACCTAACAGCTTGGGGACTCATATTCACCTTTTCCTCTTGCATAAACTGAATTTGTCCAATATAATTTGTGCTTCAAGTTATTGTGACTTAACAGTATAACAATGTTCAATGAAGAAAAAAATAAATTAGATCAAGTAAAAGAGTAAGATGAAGTAAAACATAGAATTCCTGGATTTATTGGCTATTTGAAGGCTTTTTTCTGTTTGTAGGCTTCAGAAGTGGGGACTGAATACCTACCTCTATGCTCCAAAGGATGACTACAAGCACAGGATGTTTTGGCGAGAAATGTACTCTGTGGAGGAAGCAGGTAATTGTCTTTATTTCTCCTCTGTGTCTTCTGTAAAGAGACTTTAGGATTAATTGGTTATTGCTGTGTATTCTTGTGTGTGTATAATCACAGTAGCCATTCCCAAAGGTGACTGGAGACTCTTCTTAATACCCTGCAGGTGTGTTTATTGGAGCTTTGGAACCAGCATGGATTTACTTCTTTTAACTATAACTGCAGATGATTTCTCAAACTTCTTTAAGGCTTTGTCTTACAAGATTTGCTTTTTTTCAAGGGAAACTGTTTCTCTGGCTCTTGAGTGTCTGCACCGTATTTGAAGTAGAAATTTGATTCAGAAAAGAGGAAAAAGATTAAGCAAATAGTGTGTCTTTTTATGTCATTCATGAAATCTTTGTCTCAATGAAGAAAGGACCTGTTAGAAAAACAGCTCTTGAGTAGTTAGTCAGAAGATAAAAGACCTGTTCATGCTGGTGTGAGGCTTTTTATCCATCTCTGGTGTTTTATTAGACTGAGGGGATTGTAGTTTTCCTTGGGTGGAGGGCAAAATTATACTCTCTTGAAATTGAATAATCCTTTTTGGAGGCTACTTTGTATCACTGCAGAAATACACTGTAAAGGATACTGCAAAGTAATTGCCAATAATGGCAAAGATTGTCAAATATTCTAAAAATCGTTCTCCTTATTCCTTGTACTGAAGATGAAATTTCCAATTTGTTTCTTAAAGCAACTAATTCTGCACAGTGATGTTAAACCCCATGTCTTTCATGTGCCCCAAGCTTCAGTCATATGAGGGATATGTGAACCCCTGTCATACAAGGTGATATTACTGCACTGAATTGTTTGTTAATATGTGGGGAAAAACTGAGTAATAATTCTAGAGCTGTTGATAATAATCATCAAGTAATAACCAAATAATTTGGTGCTTCTTGCTGTGGTAGTTTCAAGACATTACAGCAACTTTTTTTTCAAAATTATGATATGAGAGACATCTGAACTTCCTAATTTCCTTAAAATGATCTCTGAGAATTTTTTTTAGTTGTTGAATCCCTCTAAAATATTTCAATTTGATTTCCAGAGCAGCTGATGACTCTAATATCAGCTGCACGAGAACATGAAATAGAGTTCATCTATGCAATCTCACCTGGACTTGACATCACCTTCTCCAATCCTAAAGAGGTATCCACGTTGAAACGTAAGCTGGACCAGGTAAGTGTGACACAATCAGCACTCGATTTGGAGACTCCAGAACCTGCTCATTCTTGCAGCTTTTCACCAGCTCCTTGAAACTTTTCAGCATTAGTGTTAGTTTTGGTGCCCCTGAGGAATTCTGATGGATGTGTTTGGCTTGCATTGCAGAAATGGCCAGTAATCACCTAGATTTTAAAAAAGTCTCATCTAGCATTGGATTCTGAAGGCTGTTTTTGTCCTCAGAGTACTTTGGAGTCTTGAAGCCAAGATGCACTGCTAAAGCAAGAACTCTTACCCCAATAAACGCCTTTGCAGGCAGGCCTGACATGCACATCATCCTTATTCCCTTAATTGACTCTGTTCCTCTGTCCAAGAGCTATTACAGAATTAGCTTTTTTCCCAGCTGTCTGTTCTGCAAGATCAGCTTTGGGTTGTTAAAACTGGAACAGATTGCAAGTCTTTCTTTAGAGGTCTAATCTCTGAGAGCAGCAGAGCTGTGGGTCAGAGATAGGCATTCATCACAAATAGAAACCAAAGTCTATCTTGCCTCCCCTACCTTCTCACCAACATTTCTGTAGCTTTCCCTTTAGGATAGATTAGATTGAAAAATTTTACAATTTGATTTAAAAAAAATGAATGTAATTTAACAAATTAAACCTTTTGATCTTGTCTCTTGTATTAGGTTTCCCAGTTTGGCTGCAGATCTTTTGCGCTGCTGTTTGATGATATCGATCACAACATGTGTGCAGCAGACAAAGAAGTTTTCAGTTCTTTTGCTCATGCACAAGTCTCCATCACAAATGAAATTTATCAATACCTAGGAGAACCAGACACATTCCTTTTCTGTCCTACAGGTAAAATAAGAGGAATCATTTGATTCAGCCTCAGAGGAGGGAGACTTATTTTACTGGCTGAAAAGCCGGTTTAGTGTTTAATAACTGCCCTAAGGAGTATTCTGGGGTTGATTGAAGAAATTGACTTCTAAAGAAAGGTTTGATTATTCAAATATATACAAAGTTTTTGCTAAATTACACATTTTGAAAGTCCTAATGCCAAACAAAGAAGGCAGCTTGATAGAGTGGTTCAAGAGGTTTGAACAGAGAATTAGGTTAAAGGAAGTGGGTTTTTTTGGTTTTTTTTTTTACTTAAACCAAAATCTTTTTGCCTCTTCAATTGGCTAGCTGTTTCTTAGAATTCTCTCGAAGTAGAGGTACAGTCTGTGCTCACTGCTGTCACTGATTCCTATTTTTAGTAAGATTACCCACTTCAGTAGTCACTGAGTTGCTGAGTTGCTTTATTTATTAAAAAATGACTTGCTCTTGGGTCCAGTCATTGCATATTGAATTGCAAACTTCCTCTAATATCTGTCAGACATGGGGGAGAAAATCACTATGTTCAGAGATGTGGATGGTTGCAAGGAAGATTCAATTCAGTAACAATGATGTTAATTAGTTTATCCCCTTACACTGCAGACCTCCACTCCATTTGCAGACCTCCACTCTTAACTTTAAAGAGACATATGTTCCAGTGTTAATATTTTTAGGTATTTGCACTTTATAATCAGTCTCAGGTTTTCTAGTTCTTTTCCATATTTTCTGCTGTAATCTGGCCTTCTATTTATGGACTTTACTGGTTTTTCCCACTTTTGACATTTGAGCAATTTTAAATAAATTCACTACTCTTTGTTTCTGATCTTTGTGCTAATTATCATTCATGATGTCCCTTTTATTTATACTTTAGACTTTTGGGCCTTACCTGATTCGTTTTATAGATATTTCTCATTTCAAATGGTATTCTCTCAATGTGTTTGTGGGACAGTTGGGTATGTTGTCACACATGTGCATCCTTCTGACAACAGTGATGTTCTCTTTTCCTGTGCAGAGTATTGTGGAACTTTCTGTTATCCAAATGTTGCCCAATCACCGTATTTACGGACTGTAGGAGAAAAGCTGCTCCCTGGCATTGAGGTGTTATGGACAGGTAAACATTGTTTGGTTTGGTGACTTGTTTCTTTTAATTCGCTGTTGGTGTTAAAAAGTTTCTCATAAGTATTTAACAAAATAAACTGTCCAGCTACTTGGGAATTGAATCTTCAAGTATATACAAACCGCTCTGATTATCCTGTTTCCCTCTCAGGTCCTAAAGTTGTATCCAAAGACATTCCGGTAGAGTCCATTGAAGAAGTTTCTAAGATCATCAGGAGAGCACCAGTTATCTGGGATAACATTCATGCTAATGATTATGATCAAAAGAGGCTTTTTCTTGGGCCTTACAAGGGTCGATCAACTGAGCTCATCCCTCGGCTAAAGGGAGTTCTGACCAATCCAAACTGTGAATTTGAAGCCAATTATGTTGCCATTCACACTCTTGCCACCTGGTACAAGTCTAACATGAATGGAGTGAGAAAAGATGTGGTGATGAGTAAGTATGCAGGAGTGTTTGCTGGATCTGTGCTTAACCATATGGATCACACTGGGTTTTCATCATTCTATCCTTTCCTCACCAACTTCTTACGATCATCTAGCCATAAGTAGATGTCAGTTGCCTGAAAAGTAGTGAGCATTGAGCTTGCTGTATTGACTTCCTGAGACATGTATGTAGCACATATTATCACAGAGTTTCTTAGTCTTGAGAGGTATCTATGGTTGTATAATTAACACTCTCAGCAAAGCATTTTAATTCCCAAATTTGACATGTGTCCGTGGATATGATGTCATTGAATGGAAGCAGTTCAGATTAAAGGAAACCCTGAATGCCAGAGTGTCTGGTTTTGGCACACTGTGTCTGTGTTGACATTGATGGTCACTGTGATTTTCCATTTTGTGTAATAATTTGTGCTTTGTGAAGAAAGCCTGTCAGAGAGTTATTGAATACTTTGTCTGACACAACTTTTTATTACTTTAAATTAAACTTTCATGGTAACTTTTTAAAATTTGTCTCTAGCTGATACTGAAGACAGTACAGTTTCGATCCAGATTAAGCTGGAAAATGAGGGGAGCGATGAAGATATTGAAACAGATGTTCTCTACAGCCCACAGATGGCCCTGAAGTTGGCCTTAACTGAATGGTTGCAGGAATTTGGGGTACCTCAGCAATACAGCAGTGAGTACAATTCAGTATCTTTCCGGGGTTGACAGAAAATTAGGGTTAGTTTTTCAGTACTCGCATTTAAATTAAAAATATTTTATAGATCCTGGTAATTCATATACTTTTCAGCTGCAAATATTTTCTGCCTTAGTAATTGGGGAATCCTTAATAAAAAAGTAAAAGTGCTTGATCTGCAGTGTGCCTGTAGTGCTCTGACTGATCAACAGATGAAACCTTGATGCCTGATCCTTTGGCATTTCTGATACAAGACAGGAATCTGGATCTTGCTAGTCCCAGTTGTTACTAGACTTCCATGGAACCTGAGAGATTAGGAAATATAGTGGGTTTTTGGAGTCAATTTTAGATTATTATCAACACTAATTCTGGTTCTGAAGAGTTCATATCCTTACAATTGTTTTAAGGTAGTTTTATTTTTCTGCGTTTCTGTCTACAGAAACCAGCTGGGTTCCTTCCAGCATTTTGTACACCTTTCTTGTAGCAATGGGAGCTTGAGATCTGAGGTAAAATCTGTTTTGCTCAAATGTGCATTTCAGGTGGTCAAATTGGAATGGAAGAGCCTGTCTCCTAACTCTGCTCTTGAGTGTTTATGCTTTTGAATTGCTGTAGAGTTTTGTATCTTTCTAGAAGTGAACTGCAGCAGAAACATTGGGTGAGGAGTAGTAGTTAAGGTGTCATCTTCCTCCATTTTCACAGAAGAGTTTAAGTTGGAAGGTGCCTCCTGAGATCTAGCCTTGAGATCTATCTTGAGTTTAACCACCTTGCTCAAGCAGCAGGGTGAGGTAGAACAGGTTTGTCCAAGACTGTATCCGGTCAGATTTTGATTTCAGTTTTCCCTAGGTTAAAAACATTTTTGAAACATTTAACCGTTTATTTTGAAGTGTCCCTTATATCCAAAGGCAACTTTAACAAGTCAGTTAATGCAGAGGGAAAAATGCTGATTTTGAGAGTTTTTTATTCTGATGGCATAGTCAGAAATGCCACTGGCAGCACATATTATTAATTAATAGTGTTAATTAATTTTTCTAACTTTCCCCCTATCCTATTTTTGCTTACCAGTTATGTGGGAGGGAAACTTGCAAAAAACAAACCCAGTAGTTAGAATACAGTGATGGAAGTGAACAGGGAAATTACCAAAAGGAAGCTGTGCTGATTGGATGCCATGGTAATAAAATCCTCCGTGATTTGCAGAAGTTGCTGATTTGAATGTTAGTTGGCAGATACTGAAAACTCCAAACTTATTTCTTCTTATTCTCAGGTAGGCAAGTGGCCCACAGTGGTGCTAAAACCTCTGTAGGGGATGTAGGGCCGCTGGTGGCACCATCCTCTTTGAATGCAGCAACAGTGGTTACCACAGTGTACCAGGAACCCATCATGAGTCAGGGTGCAGCGCTGAGCAGCGAGTCACCAGCCTTGGTCAAGGAGGAGGAGAAGAAGCAATCTGATGAGGAACCAATGGACATGGTGGTGGAAAAACAAGATGACGCAGACAAGAATGCTAACCAGATACTGACAGATATTGCTGAAGCCAAGATGGCAGAGGAGCTGAAGCCGATGGATACAGATAAGGAGAGTATAGTTGAGTCCAAGTCTCCAGAGATGTCTATGCAGGAAGACTCTGGTAGCGACATTGCACCTATGCAGACTGATGAGCAGATTAACAAAGAACATTTTGTGCCTGGGCCGAATGAAAAGCCTCTTTACACAGTAGAACCAGTGACTTTAGAGGACTTGCAGCTTCTTGCTGACTTATTTTACCTTCCTTATGAACATGGGCCCAAAGGTGCACAGATGCTGAGGGAATTCCAGTGGCTCAGAGCAAATAGCAGTGTTGTCAGCGTTAATTGCAAAGGAAAGGATGCTGAAAAAGTGAGTGTGAATCTTGTTTCTGTCCTTTTAAATCAAAATCCTGAGCTATTTTGTCTGTTGCCTGTAATAGAGGCTGGTATTCTACTTCCCAGGACCTGGAGGGTAATGTATAACCAACCACAGGTCACAGTAATTTTTATTCCTCCAGTGGAATCTACTGTTTTAAGCCTGTAATGCCATGTAGCTGTGAAGGCAATCTAGTGTCTGCATTTGACCAGTGTTTCCTGTACTGGCCTCACTTCTAACAGCCTTGGAGGATATCTGTGAGTCATGTGTGGTGTGGTAGTCCATGCTGGTAAAATGAAGTAATGAATTATGTAGTCTTCCTTCGTATTTAGATTACCTCTCCTCTGTAGAAACCCGTGTTTGATCTTGTGGATCTTTTTCATAGATAGAAGAATGGCGTAACCGAGCAGCCAAGTTTGAAGAGATGTGCAGCTTGGTGATGGGGATGTTCACTCGCCTCTCCAATTGTGCCAACAGGACAATCCTTTATGACATGTACTCCTACGTCTGGGATATCAAGAGTATTATGTCAATGGTGAAATCTTTTGTGCAGTGGTTAGGTAGGTGCATTGGGAGCCATTATAATCCCAGACAGTGTATTTTTCATGTGTTTTTAATTAGCCCACGGGGAAAACATAAGTATTATGCAAATGTGTTTTCTTGAATGGGGTCTGATTTGACCCAGTTTTAAAGGTTTTCCTGTCTCACTATTTGAAGCAATGCTTGCAGTGCGTTTGCTTTGCTTTTATAAGTGAAGTCTGCTGGATGGTTTAGATTGGAAACCTTGATTTTCTTCTTGGGCTAATGAATCTCATCTGACACGTAAGTGTTGACTTTAACTTACTCTTGACTGAATGCACACTGGACTATGCCATGTAACTCCTTGGATTGGAAATGATACTACAAAATGTGACCACATCAGCCATCTGCTGTTTGCTCTGTCTTGATAACATTATTGCTGTCTTCAACAGACCTTTGTGGGCCTGGCCATGAGGAAGCTGATCCTCCCAGCCCTGTGCGCATGCGAGCTTTAGCATAAGGCTATTCTGGTGCAAAGTAATTTCCTTTAAATGTTTTCCAAATTACTGATTTTTTTTTTTATAATGGGTGGAAATTCTGGAGCTCTCTAGACAGATTTAGTCTGAGACTTAAAATGATCTTGAAACAGTTTTTTGGTTCTTTTTTCCCCCCCCATGTGTGGCACTTTTTTGTTTGTTTCTTTTTTGCTTTATTTTTTTCCTGAAAGATTTTTGGGGGATCCTAAGTTGGCAGATAGCACCAGCATGGCCTGGGTAATTCAAGTGACCTCATTTCACTTTCAGGTTTCAATCCAACTGTAAGGAATATGCTGTGGAGTTGCTTGACATACACAGCAGACAGCAAAGCCGATGGTCTCAAGTCACACTTTCTGTAGCTGTCACAAACCTCACAGTGGTTAACCATTACACAACCTTGGTCTAGTCCTAGTGTTTGGATTGTCTTCAAATTATATTCTTAAACACTGGCAGGTTTAAACAGAGATAGAAAAGTCCTGCTAAATCATGACATTGGTCCGTGCCCAACAACTTCCTCTTTTGTGTTTGTTAAATATCTGATCCCTTTATGTCTAGTTAAAAAAAAGAAGTTGAGAAAAGAAGAGAGCCTTTAAGACTGCCTTCTAAACAAAGTACAGAGAAGAAAACTAGCCTGGGAGGAGAACTCAGCAGCATTGTAGTACGTTAACATTTCTCAAATAACCTCATGCTGTTTCAAACCTTTAGTGTGTGTGTGTTTTTAAATGTAACACAACTCCCCCAACTTCACTATCCTTGTTGTATGTTGACTTTAGCTAGACAGAATGCTCTCTTCTTGGTAGCTTAAAACTCCAGGTGAAAGCTCTGTAAAGAGAGCAGTGATTCTTCTCTAAATGTTGAAGGCCCAATTTAAGACTGAATTCTGAGAATTTCAGAATTATCAAACTGCCTACTGATTTCATCTGAAGTTGTTCTCAGTTTTCAATGTCCTGTAAAGTTGGGTTCGAGTCTCTAATTGCATCAAATATTTGGAATAGTTCACAGTAGAAGCCAGCTCTAAATATGAACTCTGTTGGCTTTGGCACTGTTCTGTTCCAGTACTCACACTAGTATTAGTTGAAAAATTCAGGATTTTTCACAGGTACAGTTTAATACTCTCACGCTAGCAGTGCTTCTGTGAGAGGGGCCGTTTTGTCTTCAGCTTGTGTTTTATCGTTAGTGTAAATACCTACAGAGCAAATAAAATAAGTCATTATATTAAGTACATTACAAATCCAAACAAGTTAGTTTTCACAATGGTGTGCTCAATGGTCCACTGGATGTTCACTTTTTTCACCACTCCTCCCAAGTCCAGCTAGCATTCAGTCCCTTAAATTAGTGTGGCTTTACAGTGCTATGGATTACTAATGACTTCTATTGTCTTCTTCCCCATTGTGTACAGATGGGAGAATCCTCAGCACAAGTTTCTACTCCTATTGGATGGACAGCGCCAGATGTTCACAGCGCGTCGTCATTAATTAATTAAAATGGAAAGGTTTTGTCTGTGAGGCAGCTCAGATAGTTTAGATGTGCAACAGGCATGAACTGAAGTCACATTTGCGCAGCGACTAAGGCATTAACTATGTTTTTCATTTATACAGCTCTTCATTCACGCAGCTCTTACTGTAATAATTGGAAGTGCTAGTTAAGTTGTAGTCTCAAAGGACAGACAGATACTGTCTTCCAAGTAACTGACTAAATCTCCTTGTGAAGCTTATTTTCTTATGTGAGAATACTAAAATGTGGAAGTAAACCAAATTTGAATTCTGATGCTTGCATTGTTTCTGAAATTTACCATACTTAAGGTAGTTTGTACTGTACAGTTTAACCTGTATTCCTAAACTGTCATAAATGTCAAACTTGGCACACTTTGGGACTCTCTGACTAGCACAACATATTTGTCTGTACTGATCTGAGACTGTTACTTGAACAGGAGGTAGATTGCTGTCCACAAAAGGAAAAGAGTATTTGCGCTGCTTATCTTGTCAGAAAACTAGGCAGGTAATTGAAATCTCCACTCCAGATACCACTCTTTTTTTCTCTCCAGAGTTGTCATTTGTGTTAGTTGGTGAAGGCTGCAGTGCCTTGCTGGCGGAACAGCGTTAAAGTCAATCAGACATCTTTTCTAAAGCAAGTGCAAACTGAAGCTGAGCACTGCAGTGGGCCTGGCGGGGCTGGTTGGGCAGCAGGGTCCCTGATGCGTCTGATGTGCTTGTGGAGGGGAAAAGTCAAGATACTAAAAAGCAAAGCTAGTAACGACCAACAGAGTACACTAGTTAAACTGTGAGTTAATTCCAGTTAACACTACTTAGATTTTTAACGTGCCAGCAGCACTGTGATGATACAACCTGGATTATATAAATCCGCATAGTCTCTGGCAAGAATGCTGTTTCATGCAACTGTCTTGGCTGCCTGAACTGTTCCAGACTATTTGCATATATTGCCAGTCCTAGTTTTCTGACAAGATTAGGAACAACCAGTACTAAAATGTGACTTCAGAAAACTCCCCTTTTTTTTTTTCAAAGGGCTGTGATAATGGCATTTGTTTGATTTAAAATTTATGATAGTAGCTGTTGAGCCACACAGCTTACAAGATGTCATCTTTTCATTGGTGGAATGAATGCACAAATATGGGGGGAAAAGTGTACAAAATGTCTGGAAAGTTTGCATAGTTGTGTATGGCACCATTCTTGTGCCTCCTGGTCTAGGATGAAGTGTGTAGCTGAATTTCCTCAGCTATTCTTAGACCTGTCTGTTACAGATAATCAAAAAATAAAAATTACTATAGCTAGTGCACAAACACAAAATCTTTATAAATCATACATTATTACAGCCCTTCCCCAAGCCCCAGTTTCTAGCTCAGTTAGAGAGCTTTTTCCACAAGTATATGTTAGCTTTTTGGACATGTAAGACACCCAGGAAATCCCCCTTCTCGTAACATTCTCCGCTTGGATCTGATCTCAACAGGGTGTCGTAGTCAATCTTCAGCACAGTTCTTAAGTGGAGACCAAGAACCCTGGGCCTTTAGAGGTGGTCTAGCAGGAGAGTTCCAGGTATCAATATGACTTCACAACTGAATGACGTTTTCTTTGTTTTATGAGAAACCTTTTGTTACACATCAGAGGTCTGGAAGGATTGGTCTGCCGAAGGCTTTCTGGTCCAAAGCCCATTAGCCTTACAGCTTGGTTTAAAATAATTTTCCTCCCCTTTCTACAGTAATTTCTCAAGGAGATGCTGCCTGTCCCACGCGCATGCGAAGCGCAGCGGCTTTAGTTGTACATTTCACATTGTTTCTTTGCAGGTCGCACAGCATTTTTATCTGCGCCCGCAATTGCACAATGCGCGCATGCTTGTCTGCCAATGGGAATTCCATGAGCAAAAGGGATAGTCATCCAAATTTTGGATCCTCTCTAAATGCTGCTGTAACATGCTTTAGTTGCGAGGAATTCAATTGGCAAATATTCTCAAACCGCTGTTTATACCATGTTCAGATTTGTTCATGGATTTTTCAGGCGCTGTACTTTTCCCCCCTCACAGGTGCTCTGCGCGCAGCAAATTGAATCAGCGCATTGCTTTTGGGATAAAGCGTCTCCTCTGGCCAGTTAACCCTCTTCAGACCAAACCTTTCCTCCTGGCATTCTGTGTTCTTATACAGAGACAGTGTAGATATGATTGGTAAAAAGTATTTTAAAGCAGTTAAGATTAACACACTCTTAATGTGCTGTTTCAATTGTATATTTTAGAACACCAATTGGATATTTTCTATTCAAATAAGGTCTTTGCATTTGTAAAGCATACCAACCCCACCTTCTTCTGGGGTGCCTGCAAGTAGCAATTGTTAATTTGGGAGTCTGCAGTGCACACCCAAGAGTGATGGGTTTTGTTGTTCATACAGTCATATTAAGTATTTTGTTTTCACAGCGTTTGCTGCCTATTGATGGTGCAAATGACCTCTTTTTTCAACCACCTCCATTAACACCCACTTCCAAAGTGTACACCATACGACCCTACTTTCCCAAAGATGAGGTAACTGCTTTTGAAACTTGTCACTGCTGCTGTTAGTGATGGTCTTCCTTTTTGTGGCAACAGAGGTTACTTTTTCCCCTAATGAAGCAGATGGCCTGGTATCTTGCACAAGGCACAAATGCAAGCTCATAGGAAAACAGGTTAAGTGACTTGCCTTTGGTTCACCAACATGCTGTGCAACAGTAGGTGTGCAACCACATCCTGATTCCCAGCTTCTTACCCCCTCACCTTTTTAAATCTGTGACTGCCTTCCCTATTTATGAAAGGCAAGTGAAATTTTTTCACAGCTGGTAGAGGAATTCTTGCAGCAGGGAGATGTATAGTGGATTAACCTCAGAGGCTGTGTGTGTGTACCTGTTCACTCAGTAATTATTGTGGCACCTGCTGGTACTTGCAGAGCTGTGTAGGCAGGAAGTTGATACTGCTTCTCAAAATGGAGCTGTAGAATGTGAGCATGCTTTAGCTGTTCATACAATTTTAGGTCCAGTTACAAGCTTTTTGGTCTGATTTTGAAAGAAATGTTGTCAAATCTGCCTTGGAGTGTTTGATACTTCAAAATCAGGAATGTTTTATTATTTGTTATTCATTACCACTTTTCCCCTTTTTTCTTCTGATCAGATCTGTAGTTTAGTTCCATTCCCATCGGTTTAGCAAGGAGAATATTTGAAACTGATGTATCAACCAGTAGTTAGCTAACACTCTTTATGGATGCAGTTTAAACAATGTCAGGATTAATGCAGATTGAACTTTTGCAATTGTAGGTACATTGAGATGAAACATGAGTTTGCAGGTTGTTTGCAGTAGCTCAATTGAGTCCTGAATTTGAAGCCAGTCAGACAGAGGTCTGGCACATGAAGACTCCTTTACCTGCCACTTTTAGGGTAGCTCTGTCCTGTGCTGTTCTCACGAGCAGTAAAACAGCCTTTTCCATACCTTAGTACAGGACTGTACCTAAACTGATTTGTTCCTTTGTAGGCAGTGGAATTGATATTTCTAAGCCACTTTAGCAACTGGAGATGCAGCTCAGCATGCAGTCATAAGCGATATTTCTTCTGAGGAGTTCCCTTTTAATGAAAGAACAGAGAAGTGTCAAATGCAAAGCCCTTTTGTTAAACAGAAAAAAAAACAGGTGTAAAATTCCGTATTTAAAATATGACTGATACAAGTTTACTCTGGGATTCACTTGAAAGACTTTTAACATGCGGGGTGTGTCTGTCCTCCCCAGAGGTTAAGTTGCTGTACTTGACATTGGAGGTTTTATAAAGGGACTTTGTAGCAACGATGTTGATCTTTACCCTTATGGATTGATCTTGTTCTGTTACAACTGTAGCCGGTTGACCCCCGGTCTTTCCTTCCCAGCGATTCAATTTAACCACAATATTTTTGAAGGCAACTTTGAGTTGCTTTCGGGGAGGAGGGAGGGGGGGAGACAGATCCTTTCTCATAGGTGGATACTCTTGCTCTGTGGTGACTTAAATGCCTCAGCACTAGGTTACACTGTAGCTGTTAGACATAACTCTAAAACAAAGTTGTTAGCTTTTGAATGTGACTAATTGGTGGAAATTATCTCTCCTCTTAGGCATCTGTGTATAAGATCTGCCGAGAAATGTATGCTGATGGAGCTGATCAACCCTTCCATAGTTTACCAGATTTAATTGGAGACAAGTATGTATTCAGAACCACCTCTGCAGGTCATTAGTTCCCAAGGGTGAAGTTCTGACACTGTATTTAATTTGAATTCTTAAAAGTATATGGGGGAAGAATGGTAAGAACATTTGAGATATATATGTATATATACATATGTATATATATAAATATATAAAAAGCTACCCTCAGGAAATTGCAGGTTTTGTTTCTCAAAAATACCATTGATGATTATGTCTCTTTTCATGTGCTGGTCACCTGTTGTGAACTGTTAGAAAACAGACTTAGCTGCAAACTCTGTATTTTGAAACCTGTACGTGACAGTGTCTTATTTCAGATTTTATGCCAGTATGTCATAGTTTGTCCATGGTTTGTACTTTTTTCCCCAACCTATTGTAGTTCTTAAGACAATTGAGTGTTTGAATACCAGTCTGCCAGCCAAGTGCCTCAAGTTTTTTCTGAAGTAGATGTACAAACTTCTAAAAAGGATAGGCAATGACAGATGAAGCTTAAAAAAAAGCCATTAAATATGAGCTGTAAAATTAGCTACTTGGAGGAGGTTTTTTTGTCTCAGAGGTTTAATTTAGATAGAATTTTATAGAGTCTGCTTTGAGTGACAGGAAGGCAGTTAAGAAAAGATGTGTAACTGGTATGAAAAAAACCCAAAGGAGAAGATGGAAGAACAAGGAAATAATGGCAGCAGAGCAACTGAGGGCAAAAGGTTAAGAGCAGTGTGCATGGAATTAAATTGTGGGATCCTGAGGTGCAGATGCTGCTTGTAGCTGAGTTTTGACAGCTGAACAGTCAGTTAATTAATGCTTTGTGGAAATAATTCCATGATTGGAGGACTGTCACTTCTTTGCTTGACCCTGGAGTCTTCTCGAGCGCACCTGAAGGGCATACTTTGTCAAAGTGACCTTCTTTTGACTGAATTTGGACACTTTTTTTCTTGAAGGTTAGTAGGAGGTCTGCTCACCCTCAGCCTGGATTACTGCTTCGTCTTAGAGGATGAGGATGGCATATGTGGCTACGCTTTGGGAACGGTTGATGTTACTCCCTTCATTAAAAAATGCAAAATGTCTTGGATCCCTTTCATGCAAGAAAAATACACGAAACCAAATAGTGACAAGGAGCTGTCTGAGGCAGAGGTTGGTATAACCTGTGATATCAGAACTGTATCTTGAAGTAATTTCTTTCCAAAGTGGGTCTTTTTGTCTTGCATTTTGAGCTCACATGAAGTTCAGCTTTTGTACTTTTCTGAAGACTTTGAGCTTGGTATCCAGTGTATTAGAAAGTCACAGTAAAATTGTTCATTGTCCATCAGATACAGCTGTGTTCTGTAATACACCCCTGAGGTGTACTTTAGTAGTAATCAATTCAGTAAAGTAAAGCACCTTAATCTAGAGAAAATTACATTTTTAAAATAAAGGATTGCTTCTGTTCTACTACCAAATGCCATATTAGTTTTTCCATGCTACAGGTAAGGCACTGATAGTCACATCAGTTTAAGGATGGAAAACAAATTCAAGAGCACTTGATTTTGGTGTGAAAATCTGTGAGCTCTATTTGGGAAGTGTGACAGCTGTAAATGGTGCAAAACAACCTGAAACTGCCCATGGAGAATGCAGAGAAACAGACAGGAATATTTGTGTACAGATTGTTACGGGTTGGCTTAAGTTCTTTTAACTAGAATTGTGGGTCATTGAGAAGGAGCTTTGCATGCCTCCTTTGACAGCCTGAGAAGCTTTTCAAGTCTGCCTTTTATCTGGAGAGAGCAGTTCAGCAGGTAAAGAACTAAGTAGCCATCAGAGGTGCAGCAGAACAGCCTGCTGGTTTAGCAGTATGCTCCATGAGCAAAGCAGTCTTCCCTGATAAAGATGAATGAAATGAAAAGCTGGGTAGTGATTAAATAGCTGTTTCTCATATTCTTTTCAGAAAATAATGCTAAGTTTCCATGAAGAGCAAGAGGTATTGCCAGAATCATTCCTTGCCAACTTCCCATCATTGATAAAGATTGATATCCACAAAAAAGTGACAGATCCAAGTGTGGCCAAAAGTATGATGGCCTGCCTGCTCTCTTCTCTAAAGGCTAATGGTATGTTTCTCGCACTCAGAATTCCCTGTTTCCTAAATACATGTCAGTTCTAGGATGCAAGGCAAGCTTGGGATGATAATACAAACATGCTGTATTTACATGTCAGCCTGAGATATTTGATTCCTGCCATAGCTGACGCTCCAGATTTGGGTAAATAATTAGCAAAGCATTCAGATAGCTGGCTTTTGCTGCTGTATTGGTAAAAGGTAGCTCTTCACTTCAGCCATTATCCTGCGTAGGCAGAACTGAGGGAGCAATTTGGCAATGAGAGCATGCATTTTTATGTCTTGAACAATGCATAAACGTTTCTATTTTCCCTGCTGGCATTGATGATATTGCTTTTTTTGTTTTTTCCACATGTGGCAGCGTGCACTGGTGGGTCATTACCAAACTCTTCAGTATGGGGAAGTGCTTGGCTGCCTGCCTTACTGCACACCCAGCGCTCACAGTGCCTTTGTGCTGCTTGGGGCCCTCTTGTAATGCTATTTTCAGAGCCAGTGCTGGAGTTTCAGGATGGTTGTGTGTGCCAATGAAAGGTGTGCAGAGGGTTTGTTCAGCCTGATGTCTGTAGTGCACAGTCCCTTTAGGGGATGGTCAGCTATGTTAACATAAATCTGGACTCTCTTAGCCACTGTGCTCCATGGGGAATTGGATCACTGATTTAAATGTTCAGACAGGTGGGAACTCTAGTAATATTTGATGTCTCTGCTTTTTACAGTAACTCTTCTCCTACAGTGTTTTGTTTCTTTCTTCCTTCTTCAGGCTCCCGTGGGGCTTTTTGTGAAGTGAGACCAGATGATAAAAGAATCTTGGAATTCTACAGCAAGCTGGGTTGTTTTGAAATTGCTAAAATGGAAGGATTTCCAAAGGATGTTGTTATCCTTGGAAGAAGCCTGTGACGTACTTGACAGCGAACTGTTCCAGTACTGTAGACCCTTAGCAGCTGGGCAGGTAGTGGTGGGGATCTTCATATGGTCTAGCTGCACAAAGCCAGCAATAAGCCAGCTTGGTAGAAGGGGCTGTGCGAAAATCACCCATCACACATTCAGACTGTAATTTGTTGGCAGGCGATTATGCTGCTGAAAACACTGTTTCAACAAAGAGAAACCTTGTCCTCTCCTGGTCCTGTGTGAAGTGCCAAGGAATCTTGCATGGGCTATAGCTTCTTGGAGGAATCCCTCTCAGTCAGTGCTGTGGTTGACGACAGTTCTCTGCATTCACGTGTCAACAGAAAAGTGGTCTCTGGCAGAAGTACCTATAAAGTTGCAGGGGTTTTTTGCCTGTCATAGAGCAGGATGTGCAACTGGAAGTTGCAGAAATGGGAGGGACTGCTTGTGTCAATCAGCAATTTTAAAGATAAGTAGTTACAGTTCTATTTTTTACTACCTTTGCGCTTGTTGATAAAGCAATGACCCTTTGTCACTTCTAATGACCATTGATTCGAGCTATGTGTTTTGTTAGGGACAATTGTGCAGCGGTCTGTGGCAGAAGTCACTTAACGATGAACTTGTAAATTTCAGTGTATATAAACTTAGCTGTATGCTGACTAACTTTTTGTTCACCGGTTTTTGTAACTTTTTCGTTTGAAAAGTGACATGGTATAGGTCCAAGATGGCACTTTTGAATAACCGAAAACCACAGTCGAGAACGAGTCTGTCCTCAGCACTGACCTTTCTTATTGTGCCTCATATCCAGGGCGAGGAACTGACCATCTTGGGAAAGGGGAGCAGATCCCAGCTGACCCTTCCTTCAGATAGCAGTTTATTGCTGCTTGAGTGAATCATTCTCCTGGGACTGAAACAGCAATTCACAGGGTGCTCTGCTGAACCTGATAATTTTGGCAATGTTCACAAGGGATTGTACATGCAAGGTGGTGAGAGGGAGAGAGCTGGCCCACAGCTGGGATTTTTCCTTGAAACACTCACCATATTTCAAAGCCTGTTCATACTAGTTTGATTAAATCAGGGTCTTCAAGTCCTGCACATTTGTATCAAATAACTTTTCTACAAGAAATGCCACAATAAGCACATTTTTACACATTATTTAAATGGTTACCTACTTTTAAATGTTCCAAAAGTTTATTTTTTTTACCCAGGATGGACATGCTTGGTTATGGGATGGAACCCATGTAGTATGGGACGTGCTAGTCAGGTAGTTACATCATTTATGAAAATGGTATTTCAAAGAAGTCCCCATGTCCCAAAGAGGTGATTGGCCAATGGTATGCTCCTTGCAGCACTTTGTTTCTTTCACCTGCTGCCATCAGCCATCTATATCTTCTGTTTAAATTTTCCTGGGGTTTTCTCAGTGGTGCACAGAGGAAATTCAGTTCCTCTTAGAAGCCTCCAGCTGCATAGAAGTTGTTATGCAACCTGTAATGAACGACATTAAGACTGCAGTAATGTTGTCTGCAACCTGTAAAGGAGATGCTGCGTTTGGCCTTCTGGTGCAGTCATGTGCAGGATGTTTTGTTTGTGTTTTTTGTTTGTTTGTTTGGGGTTTGGGTTTTGGGTTTTTTTTTTGTGTGTGTGTGGGGGGGTTTCCCCTCCTTTGCAGAATGTGAATGATTTTTTATGCGGTAGTGAAGTATTTAAGTTGAAGCAAAGTCATTTCATTTTTAGAGAGAGGTACAGGGTTGTGCTGTGGGATTTCGTGTAAGTCAGCGCTGAATGCCACTAGTTTTTATACAGCTTTGAGTGCATGTTGAGTAGCTGATACCTTGATTTACCAGGTGGGAGAGTTTTGTTTCTTCATGGATACCAGAGTCAACTTACTTTATCTGGATGCATAACATTACAGCATAGGATGCTTGTGGCCTTATTTCTTGGCTTTTAAGGAGTTGCCACATTTTCTCTTCCTATGAATTTATTATTATTATAGAAGTTAATTGTCTAAGCCTATGGAATGTCAGGCCAATACCATCATTCTAGAATTGTAAAGTGATATGTTGACATATCTTTCATGGTTATAAATTTTCATTAAGGTTGGAATGCCACTTTCATTAATCTGTTTTAGATCAACAGTATCTGTAGCAGAAGACCTGTAAAACTGTATTTGAAGACCATGCGAGAAATAGAATAAAAATTGAGAAGTGAATGTAAATAAATGTGTATTTTGTGTATGAGGTTCCAGAACAAGAAGTGGTTCAGCAATATGTGTTACATCACACCCTAAGTGTTGGATGCCCTCGGGATCAGCTGTCAGTCTTGCCTCTGGTTCTGGTTGTGGCAGTGTGTTGCTTGGTAGACAGTGCACTGATGCTTGTCAGAAGCAGGTATTTGGTGACCCTTTTGGGGTCTCACCTGGAAGACTTTTAGAGTGGCAGTGCCTTCCTTGTTGGCCTATCTGTGAGTTACACCAGTTCAACTCTACCTGTTCGGTAAAACCCAGTTCTTTCAGAGGTGGTCTCCAGTGCCTGGCAAAGCCAGGATAAGCTGTGCTACAAACAGGGTTCCTTCACCCTTTTGGACACTTTTTTCCTTGCTGGCTGCTCAGTGTAGAGGTTGCTGAAACCCCACCGAACCTTCGAGCGCAGACAGGGTGTGAGATGAAATTACTTGAGAGTCATGCTGTGTGCAGTGGGCAAACATCATAGCTCTAGTCTGGCCAGAGTTACACATTCACAAAGTTTAACTTGGGAAGCTAAACACTGAGATAATTTAAAGCTAGTAGATTCCTGCTTAGAATGACAGCAGAGGAAAGGGATCAGGCAGGCATATGAAAAGCAGCTTTTCCCTAAAGTCATGTAGCAAGGGTCTGTCCACCTGCTGGACAAGTGCACAGGTGGTGCAATTCAGGTGCTGTTTAGTGTGGAGAGCAGGATAACACACAAACTATGCAGGGAAGTTAGCAGTTAAAACTTTTCTCCTGACCCAGTAAATGTTCTATGTTAGAAGGATGGTTTTTCTTCACCAAATTGTAATGAGCTACATACAGACAACTTTGTCTTGAAGCCTGTTCCATGAAGCTGTGACAGACCTGCCACTCGACAACACATCTCAGCCTGGGAAGATGGGTTTGGGCTCTGATGTCGCACCAGACTCTTTTCCTTTAAGGGCGCATGATTCAGAAATGGATGCTCCTTCCTCCCATTGCTCCAGGGTGGTGACTGCAGACAGGTCATGTAGGGTCAGGTGCCAGCAGACAGCAGCTGCTGAGAAGCACATGGGTGTGCTTGTGTAACCATCGCCAAGAGAGTGCTTGCCTTTTTCTGGGACCAGGTTCCACTTTTCAAACCCCTTCAGTCATGATTTTCTTGATCTCAGTCCAGCTGGAGCAGAGCAAGTGGCTGGCTGGCAGAGGTCTCTGCAGTGGGAGCAGAGCCAGGTTCTGACCCAGCACGCAGTGTGAGCTCATCATTAGTGAGGTTTGTTTTAATTCAGCTGCTCCCCTCCACCCTTGCAGCACCAACCAGGCTGCTTCGCTTTCTGCTTGACAGGCCAATCCGGCCCTCTGCTCCCTGCCATAGGTTTTGAAGTAGGATTTTGCCTTCCACGCTCAAAGGCTCCAGTGCCGCAGTCCCCAGTGTAAGGTCACGCTGCTCTCGCCCATATTTAAAGGGGTAGAGATGAGCAGGTCCCTCTCTGTGCCCCTGCTGGAGCCCTTGTCACTCTCCTGTCTCCCGGTACCCCTCTTTATGCCCTCAGCCTCCTTGCTCAGTGTGTGCCGGGTGCTGGGAGGGCTGGTGCTGCGGGCGGGATGGTGCCTGGGAGGACGGCGATAGGTGGGCAGCCGGGAGTAAGGGCCATTTTTCCGGTGCGGTGTTTCCACAGCGGGCAGTGGGGTCGGTAGATGCTGAAGGCGCCGGAGGGGCAGGAGTTCCCCGAGCTGAGTTGAAGGATGCGGGCGGTGCTGCGGGGCCGTTCCGTTTGGTCCCCGGGGGCGGGCGCGGGGCGGGGCCTCTCGGCTCGGCTCGGCCCTGCACGGCCCGCCCTGCTCCCAGACCCGCTACCAGCACCGCACCGGCGCCTCATGGAGCCGCACGGGCCCGCCTGTCCCGCCAGTGTCCTCTTCGGTGAGCGGCACAGGGGGGCGGGAGGGCCATGGAGAGCGGGGGAGAGTGACATGTGGGGGATCAAAGATGGTAGGGGGGGAGACACGGCCCGGGATAGTGGAACATGGGCAGGACGTGGAGCGGGGAAGGCAGGAGAGAGGCGTGGAGGGGCGAGAGACCGGGGAGGCAGGAGAGACGTTGGGGCAATGAATGGAGGACAGAAGAGAAATGAGCCAGAAAGAGATTTTGGTGAGTAGTGGGGGCGGCCTGGAGACTGGAAAGACGCGTGGATGGGGAATAGATGGGCGTTGGGGAACACGTGTAGGGGGACTAGGGTCGGGATGGGGGGGGCGGCCAGAGAGAGAGAGAGAGAGACCTGGAGGCA
>VWZD01012966.1:727628-777486 GCA_013396695.1 Sakesphorus luctuosus
TAGGCACAGTGAGGTGGGGGGAAGAGGGCAAGAGAGACACGTGGGTCTGAAGAGACACGTGGAGGGCATTAAGGTGCTGGGGGGAGGGGGCGAACAGTGGGGACAGACACGTGAATGACCAGGCTTAGGAGGGAAACGAACGGGCACGTGGTGGGGGTCCCAGTGCGGTCTGGGGGCAGCCACGTGGGGTCCTGGTGTTCTAGCGAATGTGAAGGGCTGGGAATAATGGGGCAGCGGGTTGGCAGCCCCGGCTCTCGCCGGCCTCTCCCGCTCCTCCGGTTAATCCCCCGAGCTCCTACGTCAGCGTTTCGTGGGCGCCTGTCGCACGGCAGCGGAGCCGTGTCCCGCCTCTCTGGGAGGGATTTCAGCCAGGCCGTGGAACCCTTCGCACACGTGGCCCTGCGCTGCTCACAAACGTGTGTGCGGGCTCTGCCCAGCCCACAGCGTGCCCCGAAACGCGGCTCAGCGCACGCCTGCGCTGACGAGGGAAGCGAAACAGCCCCTCCAGCTTTTTATGCACCTGGAGTTTGGTTCTCGCCCCAGTGAGCTTATATAAGCACGGGCAGGAAGAGGTCCTGCCCTGGGCTACCTTTGCTAAGGCCGGCTCTGCTTCTCTGCAAATGCGGGCTCTGGTATGCAGGACTCAGCTCTGTGTTTTTCCAATCCGCCTCATATTGGTGAATCATTCTGCAATAAGCAGATGTACCCAGGGCACTTTCCTCCTCCCTCCCTTTGGATGGTTGAATCCTGATCGTAAGAGCTAAGGGCATAATCATGCATCTCCCTTGTTTTTGTAACTGTCGGAGAAATATGTAATAAAATACGTCTCAAAACTTTTCCTGAGGGATTTCCAGCTCACTGCAGCCTGGCCCAGCACCCTCCCCTCAAGTTGTGCCTCATCCCCCAGGTCTTTCATGCTGTGTCTGTCTCTGCTTTCAGACTCTCACCCAAGTTTTACTGGTGATGGCAAAAACAGTGTCACTCTTCTGTCTGCTCCCTCCTATTTTCCACAATGGTGTGCTCTGGCTCTTCTGCTCTCTGCAGGGGAAGAGCCTTGCCCTGACAGTGCTTGGGGACCTTGGGTGCCCCTGGGCATTGCTTCAGGCAGCCTGCTTTGGGTACACCAGGTTTTGTCCATGCATGGTGCTGAGGCAAGTGTGCGGCTCTTGGGGACACACAGCCCTGGCCTGAAGCTGAACGGGAGAAAATAAAGTTTTAGGGATACCATGTGCGTGCCTGGCCAGGACTTGCCCTGGGTACCCTTTGTCTGTGAGCCTGGTGCTGTGTAATGTGTGCTACAGCTTTTTGGATCTCCTCCTTCCAGGCTGTGAGCTGACTGCTAGTACCAAATCCTACACATTTCAGGTGGATGAGGAAGATGACTCTGACCACATTTTGGCACTGTCTGTGGTAAGAGAAATGCAAATTAAATGTTCTTGTCCTCTCGTGTCCCCATCCATGCCCTTACCCCCAATTCCCAGGCTCACCCCTGTTTCTTGGCTGGGCTGGAGAAGGGAACTCCCTGGGCTGAGGTCCCAGCTGGGTGCTCTCAGGGCAGGCTTTCATGAGGCTGTCATGTTTATCCGTTGTATGGAGGTGTTAGTGCAAATCCAGTGGTGTCAGGAGACAGCTCAGCAGGGAAACACTCCAGGCATGGGGTGAAGGAAGGTCCTTCACTTGTATTTGACCTTGTTGGAGCCTCACGCTAGATCTACACCAGCTGGGTCTCTGGCTTGTTGCTCTCCAAGCCTAGGTAGATGTAGGGCTTCATTCCTGGCTCTCCCTGAGGATGCTTTCTGTCCTGGGAGCATAGGACCTGCCAGGATAGATCCAATCAGCAGAAAATGTGGCCCAGGTGCCCTCCCTTGAGATAGTTGCAGTAACAGCTGTCCCAGCTGGGAAAGGCACAAAGCCGCTTCCAAGGCACTCAGGGGACAAATGCCATGGGGGGCTTCTTGCTCTCCTTGCTTTGTGAAGCAGTGTCCTCACACTTTGTATGACATCTGGGCTGGTAGCATTGCTGTGGGAGAGCCCCAGCTGTCCCTGACAGGTCCCGTGCGAGAGAGTAGTTCACAGTCTCCTCTCCCACCCAGGTCTGCCTCTCAGATGGTGCCAAGGATGAGTGCAATGTGGTGGAAGTCATCGGGCGAAACCATGAGAACCAGGAGATTGCTGTGCCTGTGGCGAATCTGAAGTTGTCGTGCCAACCCTTGGTAAGAGGCTGTTTTGAAGATTCAGGGCGAGGATGGCTGTAGGGAACTGGACAGCACTGGATGTTTGTATATCCTGACCTAAGATCTGCAGCTCATGAAGGAATGCCCTGGGTAGGGTTGAACTGGCTGCAGGTGCCCCCAGTGGCACATGTTTAACTGGGCAGGTGCTGTGCTTGGGACTGCTTTTTGCCTCTGCCCCTAACTCAGCTCCATCTCTGCTCTTTACAGCTGAGTCTGGACAACTTCAAGCTGCAGCCTCCAGTGACCTTCCGCCTGGCAGCGGGCTCTGGCCCAGTACACCTCACTGGCTGGCACAGGATCAGTAAGCACTTAAGGATGGGGAAAGTCTTGGGAGAAGCAAGGGGTGTGGAGTCCTCCCACAAGTGTGAACACTGGCCATGGATCTGGGAGATGCACCGAGTGCTGCCCAGCACATGTGCTTTGTGCCTCCTTTGTGCTGGTTCCCCAGGGGCTGTCTCTATGCAGGAATTCCTTCCCTGTCATAAAGCCTTGCATGGGAAAAGGGGTCTGGATATCGCACACTGTCCCTTTTTCCCACTATCTGTCACCACTTCCCTCTGAGACATCCCTCCAGCTGGGATACAGCTTATTTCCTACAAGCTGCTCTTAAAACTGCTTCAGTGTTCCTTGGTCTGCTCTGCTCTTGGGGTGTCTTGGGGGCCAGTTGTATTTGCACAGATACAAGTTGGTGATTAACAGTTTTTTGTGTGTCCCAGTGCACAGGGAAGATGCTTCCTTTGAGGAGGACGATGACTTGTCTGAGGAGGATGAGGAGGAGCTTCCTTCTATTATGCCAGCCAAGAAATAGAGGAGGTAGCAGTAACTTGTCTCCAGGCAAGGTGAGGGGCCAGGCAGCCTCAGAGGAAGGATCCAGGTGGTTGTGATACTGGTGTGGCAAGTGTGGGTGGAAGGTACTGCTGGAGGCGCCTGGTGTCAGTCTGGTTCTTCCTCTAGGTGCTCACTGGACTTCTCTCCCTGGACGGCTTTAACCTCAACACCTCTTGCCAGGACCTCAACGTTTGCTGCTTTGTTTTTATTTTTATTTTTATTCTGTTGTAACTTTTTGGGAAGCAGGGGCTGCTCCCAGCACTGGGATGTCTCCTTTCCCACAGCCCTGGAAGGCTGATCCTGAAACTGGGTGGATGCTGCTGGTATATCCCCTCTCCCTATGGGAGAGATGGGGATGGAGGGGGTGATCTTTGCCCTGTGCCTTTTTGCTGTCCTGGACCTCTGCTTTGTCCTGGACCTTTTCTTAGCTATGAAACATCTAGTCCTGGCCCCTTCCCCATTAGATGCCTGTAAAGTTAGTGATGGGACAGGCACTTTCACTGATTCTAATATGTTTGCTTTTATTTACTCACAATTTGATGGTTTTATACCCTTGAAGTGTGAAACTGGGGCCCAGGCTCAATCCTTGACTGCAGTTATGGTGGGGTGGGAGCTCACAGCCTGTCTGTGATTTTGGGGGAGGTTCTGGGTCAATCTGCTTTGTAAAGAATTGTTCTTACACTCTGAATAAAGGTCTCTCAGACATCAGGTCGGGCAGGTTTCTCCCATGCACACTGTGGTGGGGCAAGTTTGAGCTCTGACCTTTGCTGAGGAGTCATGTCCCCCCACACCTGGGTACCTGGAGAGGGTTTGATCCTTTCTATGCTTCAGCCAGGTGGCACTTCTCACCCACAGGTGCTGGTTCTGCCCTTAAATGTTTCTCTGGTGGTTTCCCAGCCCATGTTTTGATGCCTGTCCTTGGCCCATGTTTTGATGCCTGTCCCAGCCCTTGTTTGAGACACTGGCTGTTGTCTCTGAGAAGCACCATGGACTTTTCTGCTCTGTTCATGCTGTGGAACAGCAAGTTTCTCGATTGCCTAGACTTGTGTAGGAAATCCAGGGTGGATCCTCTCCACTTACCCACTGTTTCCTTCTGGCCCCTAAAGTCCCTTGCTTGGCTCCCAGAGTCTTCAATGCCCCTTGCGGCAAAGGAAAAACGAGTGGAGAAGAGAAGGTTCTGGGGAGACCTTTCTGTGGCCTTTCAGGACCAAAAGGGGGCTTATAATACAGATGGAGACATTTTTTAGCAGTATCTGTTGCAATAGGACATGAGGTAATCATTATAAACTAAAAGAGGATCAGTTTAGGTCGAATATAAGGATGAGGAGTTTTTTTAGAATGAAGTTGCTGAAACACTGGCACAGGTTGCCCAGAATGGTGACATATGCCCTGTCCCTGAAAACATTTAAGATCAGGTCGAAATGGGCTCTGAAGATGAAGCCTGATCTAGTTGAAGATGTCCCTATCCGTGGCAGAGGGGTTGGACTAGATGGCCCTGAAAAGTCCCTACCAACCGAAATGACTCCAAGGCTGCTGGCACCCCGACCCGAGGGCACAGGACTGCGCCTGTCTGTGGGGCACCAGCGGACAAAGCCGGTCTGGGAGAGATGAACGCCGTATTTCGTGCATAGCCCCGCAGCAGTGCCGGGAGAGGGTGCCGCAGGGGTTGGAGGGGCAGCCACACACCCCGGTACCAGGGCTGGATGGGCAGCCACACACCCCGGTACCGGGGCCGGCGCGGCACCGCCAGGGGGCAGGCGGGCTCTGCGGGCCCGCCCGGGGCACCGGGAGCCGCCAGCTCGGGCACGTCCCGGGATGCAGGGAGCATCCTGCTCCGCTCCTCCTCCTGTCCCTGCAGCAGGGCGGGGGCCGGCTGGCGGAGCTCTGTCCCCGGGAGGGTGCGGTTCCTCCCGCTGCCTCGTGTGTCCGGGGCTGGTGCCCGGTGCCCATGCACACAGGCGCTCCCAGAGCCCGCGGCAAATCCTGTTGCCCAGAGGAGTTCGTGGGAAGCAGAACATTCTCGCAGTTGAGCTGAGTGAAGGAGTGCAGGAGCGTACTCCCTGGGGGCTGGAGATGCTTGAGAGGTGTTAGGTGGGCACGGTGCACCAGTGCCCTGTGCTGATGGTGCGTGAGGGGAGTCCAGAGCTGTGGATGGGGCTGTAGGTGTACTGGGACAGGTGCCCGGCCCCTGCCAGGGATGGCAGCCTGAGCACCTCTCAGGTCTCCCTGGCTGTGTGCACCTGGAAGGGGTCAGGGATAATCTATATGCTGGACCCTTATCCTGCTTGTGCTTCACGGATTTGCAGCTTCAGGGTGCTGGTTTCCTTAGGGGTGTCTAGGCAGCTGGAAAAAGGGGCTGGGGCAGGCAGGACAGTCCTGCCAGAGGGCAAAGGTGGCACCATGGGAACAAGGTTTGAGGAGACCAAGCTTGTCCACTCCACTGTAGGACCAGCCCAGCGCAAGACCTTGTCATGGGTACTGCCTGGTCCCCAACGCTACTGCAGGGCACTGCAAGGGGACAGAGGATGCCCCAAACCGAGAGGGGGCAATAGAGAGATTAGGGGCTCTTGACACTTCCAATCCACGTTCTGAGTGACTTAGGGAGGTTTGCTCCCTACTCCTCAGCAATGTCACAGCCTGGATATGCCCATGTTGGGGAGGGAGAGATAAATGCTGAGATGGCAGGAGGCTGGGAGGGGGAATGCGCTCACACACAGCACTTAATGGGGAAGGATGGGATTACAAGGGTCACGCTAGGTGAGCAGCTTCCTTCGTGGAGCTGATGGTATCAAAGCAGGTGCCCCCGGCTGCAAATACCTTGGGCAAACAAACAGGACTGTCTAAGAGCAGGTGAGCTTGGGTATGGCCAGGCTGGGGGGTACTGAGTGATGGGGGGGCAGGAGGCTCTCTGTGCACAGGGAGTGAAGCGTGGGGCTCCTGGTGGGAGGGCTGCCTTGTTTGGCATAGGATGATGGGGTAAATGGTGTTTCTAGGTACATATGTGAGCTCCTCATGCTAGAGATGCCTGTAAGGGTGTGGAGCCAATCAGTCTCCCAAAGGGTGGTGGAGGTGCCAATACCTATGGAGCCAAATGATTCTCCAGTTCAGGTAATAACTGGAGTTTCCCTGGGAGTGGATTTGCTCTGATCATCCCTCCTTACTGCTGCTTCAGAGCTCTGTGTGCTGATGTGGCTGTCAATGGATCCCTCCCTGCTCTGGCAGCAGCAGGGAGCCCTGACCCCGGCTGAGCCATGCATCAGAGAAATATGGCTGTAGAAGGGCTCAGTGTGGGGATCGGCATGCATGAGCACAACAGCAATGCACTACAGCTGCCACACGCTCCATAGCCCTCCCAAACCAGCCTGCTGCACCTGGGGAAAGGCTTGGGCTGCTCACTGCAGGGTCTGGCTCAGGGACAGCCTCACTGGGCTGGAGCTTGGCTGCCTTCTTCAGCCTGAGGCTCTGAGACAGGCCAGTAGTTCCCAGAGGATGCTGTGGTTTCAGAGGTCAGGTTTGAGTTGCTTTTTCAGGAATAGAGGAGCAGGATGGAGAGCTGCTCTGCTGAGTGCAGCCAGGCAGCACTTTTCCTTATGATGCTCCAGTCGGTCCTGCCCCAACAGAGTTCTGGCTGGATTTCAACTCTCTATGGCTTAGACCACGTCCCCAGTGCTACTGAGAGGCACAGCTGTGACCGTGCTGTAGGTGGGGCTGGTCTCCTGCTCCATGAGCTCTGTGTTGCTGGTTCCCACGCTGATCTGCGTAAAGCTGTTTTTCTGAGTCTTGAATTCCTGGGCTTTGGAGGAAGAGAGAGGACACCCCAGGAGATGCAGCATCCCCCATTATCTCAGGGTTCACCAGCTCTTCGAAGTGGGGCAGAGAGCCGTGTGGCACATGGCACCTTGGTGGCAGCAGGTGCCAGAAAAAGCACCTCCAGAGCCATCTTTAACTGGGACAACCCTGATGGTGCATGTGATGAGTGTCCTGTTCTCTGCATTATTAGCTGACTGTAATATCCCTGTTTCATCCTGCCGGACGGTGGGCATTTTGCTATTGCTCCAGGGAGCCACTGGGGCAGGGCAGACAGATTGCAACAAGAGAGGTGGCAGCAGGATCTTGAAGGGCTGGGCTGCCAGTGATTCCCATCCTTTTCCCACCAATATGCCTTGCAAAGGGAAATGGTGGTGATGCACTGTGTGGGAATGGCCCTGTCTGCTGGAGAAGCTGAAACTCGGATCTGGGGTTATCTCCTGCTCACTTGGGCTCAGTCACGTGCTTGGTCCTCCCCAGGTAGCCTCAAGTTTGTTGAGAGACTGGATGTGTGGGTGTTCACCCCACTGGCTACTCTGTGGTAGGAGAAGAGGCTCCTCCAGTTTCCAGTTCCACAGCAGATGCCTGGCTGCATATCCTGGCACAGGAGTTTACCCATGGCCAGGCTATGCTCTGCTGTGATAGCTGCCCATTGTGCCTCCTTGCAGTGTGGATTCATGTTCCCAGCCCCACAGTGCCTCCCAGAATATAAGAAGGGGCTGTTTCCATGAAGGTGCTGCTGCGACAGCTGTGGCTTTATGTTCTGCAGTGGGGGCAGAGCTGGAGAAGCACTGCATAACATTGGAGCAGGAGTTGTGTGAGTTTCGCAGTCACATAAAGCAAGTGCTAAAAGTGAATATGGTTGGGCTGTGGTAGAGTGTCCCCAGCAAAATAGCCTGTGTTGAGGCTCCAGCACAGCTGTCCCACACTGTCACTTCCTGTGCCCCAGCACAGCCGCCTCACAACAGGGCAGTGTTGGCAGCTCTGTGCTCAGCACCCACAGCCCAGATACCCAGAGGTCACAGGTGTCCTGCCCTTCGACCTCTCTGAGGTGCAAATCTAATCGCTCTGGGCTGGGCTGTCCCTGATGCTGGCAGAACTGTCATTACTGGACACACGTCCCTGCCAGAGCTGGTGGCATCCAGGGGAACAGGGGTTGCCCAGAGCACATGGGCTGTGTCCCAAGGGGATTTAGGATCTCCAGGATATCCTCCCAGGGTCATACTTTGCTACAGGGAATGCAAGGGACCTTGGGATCCCCTGCTCCCCCCAGCCCCATCAGTGGCAGAGCCCTAGGTTGGATGGGCAGAATTTGGCTTCTGTGGTACCCTTGCTGGTGATGGCTATACATCAGGCCTGTGGGAAACCCCATATCACTCCATACTTCAAATTCCTCCTTCCCCAATGAGTCCTTAGGCAGGTGGAGACCCCCAAGCTGCAGTGCATGACATTCTTGGGGTAGGATAGGAATGGTTGTTGCTGATGGGCAGAGCAGAGAATGAGGAGAGCAGAGAGGCCACAGACCTTGTCTGTGGAAGGTCTGCCCTGCTAAACCTCCTGGTGCTCTGCTCACAGGGGAAGGCAGCATGGTCTAGCTGTGGGACTTGGCCCTTGGGAGGTATGATTTTGGCTCCTGAGAAAAAAGTGAAAGTAGAGTATTTGGAGAGCTCTCAAACTCCATCTGAACTCCCTGGATGTTTGCTCCTTTGCCTAGGCTGGATCCCTGCAGCCCTGACCCATCCCTGCAGAGCTTGAAGATGGTGTCTGCATCATGATGGGAGCTTGGGTATCTTGTGCATGCCATGGCCACACTCCAGGATGGCATGAAGTCACCTACCACAGCTGGTGCTGGAGAGAAACTAGTTACAAGTTGTCTTCAGACTCTGGCTGTTGCTTAGCCTGTGACCATATGTTCCCCATCTTCCCAAAACAGAGAGATCTGCAGGATGGCACAGAGACCACACATGGCTCTGGGCATGGGATTTGGAGAGGGGCACAGTTCCTAGGCCAGTCCCTGTGCCAGCATGGGGTGGGGGCTGTAAGCCTGGCAGAAGATGAAGGGTTGGGCTTGGATAAGGACTAGCAGGGCATTTGGGGAAATTCCATGGGGCTGGTGGTCCACAGCAAAGTGAGGAGCTGCAGTCAAGACTGGAGAGGAGCAGGTGCCATGGGAAGTGTGTCCATCTTGACATTTCTTTGGGGTTCCATCTTGCTGGCCCCACTGACTCCGCCCATAGCCCCAGCTCTTGCAGGACCATGTGGGGTGCTCTGGGGCCTGGCTCCCTGCGGCCAGGGTCAGGATGAGCTGTGGCTCTGCCGGGCTGGGATGTCAAAGGGGCCATAACCCTGGTGTTTTGCAAACTCCTGGGGTCAGCAGTTCAGCTGCCACTAACACAGGAGCCCAGAGACACACACACGGGCATTTTGGGTGGATGCTGTAAGCAAACAAACGAAGGTAGAGTTACAGCCGATGTACATCCCCCTCCACTGGCCACTGCTGTTAGTTTTAGGTTTAACCCCCCCGCAGGCTGGGCACAGAAATCCTCTTCCTAAGAGGACCCAAACTAAAGCCAAATTGCCTGGCCTGGCTGTCTGGGAAGCAAGGCAGGAAAGAAACAGCATTTTTCATCTTTGTCTCAGCTACTTGTGGCCCTGAAGGAGCCTCTGAGCCTGTCCCACAGAGAGGACAGTCAGCCCCCAGCACTGAGTGATGGCTCCCACCTTCCTGGGTGGCCAGTGGAGCTCCTTCCCACTCAGCCTGTCTTTGCCCCCCTCCCTTTCCAGACCTACCTGATGGTGCTTGGGCTGGGGCTTTAATGCTGGGGAAGTTGCACCAGCCAGAAATGTTTTGAGACCAGGTCCTGGAGATGCTGTTTCGTCTGTGCAATGGGGTAAGGAATGGAGCGGAGCTACTTAAATGCCATGAGCGTACACATCCTCATCCACATGTCTGTGTGTGTCACCCCTTCTCCACACACATGCATCATGGCCATTTCTAGTCAGGCTGCTCCTTTGCTGACCCCTGTTCAATGCAGAGCAGAATTGCACAAAAATGCTCATGCAGAGTTTAAATCATGTAGGGCTGGAGATGTCACCATCGCCCTGACCTGATCCCACAATAACTGCCCTTGCTGGAAGCCTTAGTCTTTGTTTCTGGCTTGCCTAGCTCAAGTCTAGCTGTGGGACTCTGTGTGGACCCCTTCCTCAGCTGGGTAGCTGCAGAACCATCCCAGTTGTCTCTCGCTGCAGAAGGATGCGGCCTGGGTGTGCGTACCTCCTTCTGTGCCCTCCCCTTGGCCTCACTCAGCTCTGCCAGATCATGTGTGCCTGGCTCACCTCTGGGCCCCCTCCATGTTCTAGGTGGGGGTGCCAGAGATGAGAATAGCACTGGTCTTGTCAGAGCCAGATGCAGCCATGTAGGGTAGGCTTAACACAGTTGGAAAATCCATCTATTCATCCCTGGACCATCCTGGCTAAGCTTCTGCTCTGCCTGGGGGCCAGGAATGAAGCTGCCACATGCTGAGCCACCAAAGGCTGCCCCTGCCGTGCTGGCAGCCCTGCTGTTGTGAGTAATAAGCTCTCCTCTGTATCACTTAGTCTGGATGGAAAGCAGAGCCTAGCTTTGTCTCCTCTTACCTGCAGGAACATTGCTGCCACAGGAGGGGGATGAAGCCAATATTGATACCAGCACTTCCAGGAGCACAGCCTCAAATCATGGAAACAAAGGTCATATTTCTAGAAAGTTACTGGGCAGGAGAGACAGAAAGTGACAAAAGGCAAAGGAGTCAGCCCAGTTCCCTGCAACAAAGGTTTGAGAGCAGAGTGCAGAGAAGTGACCTGACAGGGCCACACCACTTAGCTTGGTCCTGCACAGTGGGGGGCACAGCTCCAGGGGACTGTGATCAGAACACAGGGATAGTCTCCTAGCCTGGTGTTCCCACCACCCACAAAACATGTCTCAACCCTGCTGCTACTAATTGAATAGAGAGAATTAATTGTGAGTGGGCTCTGTCTCCCCTTCCCACTCCTCGTTTGCCCTGGGGCTGCCTTGGTGCTGTGGGTAGTGAAGACAAGGTCATTCCCATGTAACACATCCCAGTGGGGTTTGGCCAAGTTCCTTCCCTTTGGGGGGTGGGGGCAGGTTAATGGTGAGCAGTGGGATTGCCCCAGGCTGCTCCGTGCTGCTCAGCCATGGAGGAACTGCTGTTGCCTCTGAAACGCCCCATTAAAGCTGTGGTGAAGGATCAGCAGGTAGGGCTGGGGGCACTGGGCCGCAGGGCTGGGAATGGTGAGGGTGGAGTGGGCTGGCATCCCTCTAGCTTTGCTGGGAAGCCTCCATGTGTTTATTTTGGGGTGGCAAAAGCTGGTTTATGGCTAAGCATCCTCCAGGCATGAGCTGTAAACATTACAGGTTCCTGGGTTTTGAACATTTTGGCTCTCCTTCCTATGGTAGAGTAGAGGGAGATGCTCAGGTACAGGGCAGTGCTGCTTGCACTGCATTGTCCTCATCTTTGTGTGCCCCATGATAGCCACCCCACTGCCTACACTGTCTGTCCCCTTTCAAAGGCAACTTCTGTGCAGACTGTCCAAGCCCTCTGCAATTGCAGAGAGGAGCTCTCCTTGCCCTCTGACCAGCTCAGTGTTGCAATGTGCTGCTGCAGGCACTGCTCTCCTCTATCAGTTGGGATTAGTGCTATGGTCCTGTCTATGTCCCTGGCCTGGCAGGAGCATGGAGCTGTGCCTGTTGGCCCTTGCCTGTGAGTCACAGCAATGTCCTGGTTGCTTTTCTGCCTGGTAGTTTACCCTGAAACTTTATGCTGATAGTTCCTGCTGAAAGAGATGTTCAAGGCAAAACTCCTGTGGATGTTTTGCTGGCTTCCCTTCACCCCAAATTCTCACAGCCTTCTTTTATGATGTGAACTCCCAGTTTGCTAGGAGCCCTTGTCTCCACTCAGCCCAGTTTGGACTGGTTGTCCCTAAAGTCTTGTTGGTGTTTGGACTCTGCCTTTCTGAAATAAGGGGTGCTTGCAGAGAGGTTTCAGGCTAATGCTTAGGGAGGAGCTGGTAACAGGTACACCTTGCTGGCTTTGATATGTTGTGGGGAACAGGATCTTATGCTGCCATGCCTCACTCCGCACAAGGAGAAGGGTGTCCGTGGACCACTTCTGCCCTGGACTGGGCCAAATGAGGATGATGAAGAAGTAGGCTGGACACTGGGGCTAGTACCCAGTTGTATCCTGAAGATGTGTGAAAGGACGTCCTGAGAGAGAGCAGGGGTGGTGCTGGGTGAGGGTTTCAGTACTGAGCATCACAGGGAGAATGGGAAGAGCAACACCCCCTGTGCTCTCTTCAGTCTCTGTTCTACAGTGGCACAGACGCCTTCCAGAGTCTCACAGTCCCTCACCTGCTGTCCCTTCCATCCCAAATCCTCTCTTGCTTGCTGCCTTACTGCAGTTTAGGCTGCTCTGGACCTGCTTCCACACTTCCCAGCTGCCAAGAGGCTCTAAATGGGGTGCAAAGGGGAGGGGAAATTGGGGAAAGTTTGAGAGCAAGCCTGGACCCCATTTAGGCTGAGATAGACATCTCAGTGTCCTGGTTCCTCTCTCAGCTCCTTCTTGGTGTCATAGCCCTCTGGCTGTACATTGGTACCCTCAACTTTGTAGGAAAAAGGGATAGGAGGTCTGCAGCTTATGTCTCTGCTATCCACAGCATTTAACATCTCTGAAGAACACAAAGTACGTGACCTATTCTCTGAAGGAAATCTCCCCAGTGCCTGACCAGCCTAAACATGGTTCCAGTTCTGCAGATCAGGGCAATGGAGCAGTGGGGCAGCAGGATGGACTCTAATGGAACCATACTAGTAGTCTCCTACAGGGATCACAGCCTCCTGGATGCCTGGAGCACTTGGGGGCACAGCAGGTCCCCAGCTGTTTCTGCCTGGAAGGGCTTTCTTCCACCAGCTCCATAGCAGTTTGGCCTGAGGCCCAGCTGGTCTCAGGGACAGAGGGCAGCAGTTTCTCTTCTCCACAGGAGAGCCAGACAAGCCATTTAGCCTCAGTGCCCGGGGATGGAGGGGACCCTCACCCTGTGGACCAGGGGGCTTATCTCAGATGGCCTGTGAAGGAGCTGACAGGCAAACTGATTTCCCTTGTGCTGCCTGGGACAGGAGAGAGCCTATCTGAAAAAGTTTGTTTTTTCCTTAAAAAACAAAAGCAGGGGTGTGTGTCACTCTTGATGCAAACCTGGGTGGGCTGTGAAGCGCCAAGGGAAAAAGGCAAATGCCTCTGCAAAGGCACCCAACTACTTCCCTGCAAGGACTAGACTGTGGCCATGAGCTGAGGCAGCAGCACGGGTGGGATGAGCCCAGCAGCTGTTATACTGCCTGTCCCTGGCTGCTGTCACCAACCTGCTTTCCCAAAGGTTGGGTAGGATGAGGGCTGTGGAGACTTTGGCTGGGGGCCTGAGGATGGCTGACAGGAGTGTCGTCTGTCATCTGCTGTCAGGCGAAGTGTGGCCACCCCTGGGTGATCCCACACTGGCTTGATTTTACAGCCATGACTGGCACTTGAGCCTATTTGCTGAGGGCAGGGGGCACACAGGACTGTCAGCTTGTGGCTGCCTCTGACCCTGTACAGGACACCATAAATCTCCCGATTTAAGGCAGCCTAGGCTGTTCTGGACACGATGCTATTGAGTAGACTGTGGTGTGCAGAGTAATGTGTGGCTTGAACCTGTGCCTACCAGGAGTAAAGCAGAGGTGGCTAAATCCTTTGAATTTTTTATGTATGAAAAATATCAGGGTTGCCTGAATTTAGAGCACCAGGAGTATCCAGTGCTTCCTGCTCTGGTTTTGCCTCGTTTTCCTTAGGCAGCCTGGAGAGGTGGATATGTACCACCTGTGCTGTGGTACATCAGTTATTCACACAGCTCGACACAAAGGGGTTTCCTTCTGACCGTGTGCTGGACTGATGAGCTGAGTGTGTTACCTGTGAAAACCAGCTCCTGCTTCAGTCTTCAGTGCCCATCCTGCCTGTTCCTGTGGTGTTTCTGAATGCTTCCAGTTAAACAGAGACTTGGCTTCTTTCTACACTTAGGAGAACCCCTCAGAAACATGCTTATGACCTTTCACACCAAGAAAAAAATAGAGAAGGAAAATGAACAAGAAGCTGATTTTGTGGGAAATTTTGGCCAGCACAAGGCAGTTGCTTGCCCTGTGCTATACTGGGTCTGATTTTACTGATGTAGGGACTGTTTTTCTCCTTTAGCCCTGTGGGATCAGCCCAGGGATGGGGTTGCACCCTTCAGCCATGGGGATGCTGGACAATATCAGGTGAGACCTCTGTGAGATCCATTCCCAGAGGTGACAGTAGGCAGTGTTTTGGGGTGATACATTAAGTGTGTGGTGGAAAGAGCTGGGGATGGACTTGTGTCTAGGATCTCTGGTACCTGAGCAAGGGGGAAACTGCACAAGCTCGGTGTCAGTCTGCACGTGAGTGAAAGAAGTGTTCTGTGGCTGAAGCTGGCATGTGTGTGTGTGTGAGGTGGAGTGGTGTATTTTGGGGGTACGGGTAAGCAAAGAGGGGCGTGTGTGTCTGTGCTGGGGGAGTGCGTAGTGTGTGAGGAGTGTGAGGAGGGGACCTCATGGTAAAGGCTGCGTGCGTGTGCAAGCTGTGCGAGCATGAAAGGGACTGCGACGAGGGTGCGTGTGTGTGTATGTGAGGGTTGTGTGCATGTATGCGTGTGTGCGGGAGGGCTGCACAGCCCCGTGCAGGACTGTGTGCGTGTGCCGTGCGCGGTGTGTGTGCCTGTGCGGCGGGGCAGCCGCCGCGCTGTCACTCAGGGGCGGCTGACAGGAGCTGCCTCTCCAGCGGCGGCAGATAGCGCTGATTGCTGATTCGAGGAAGCAAAATAGCAATTGTAATTATGGGCTCTGATAAGATAAAGGAGGGCGCGGGGAGCGCGGGGACCGGCAGTGGGGCACGGCTAGCAAATTAGCAGCTGTCACTCAGCGCGGAGCAGGCGGCGCCGGCCCCGGCCAGGTACCGGCCCTGGGGGCCGCCCGCCGCAGCCCCGCCGCAGCCCCCGCCCCGGTGCGCAACAGGTGGCGGGGCCGGGAGGGTCGGGGCTCGCCGGAACAATGCAGCCCTCGGCGGCCCTGCCCGGGCTGCGGGGCTAAGCCCCGTCCAGCCGCGCCCGGCCCCATGGCACCGCACCGCCGGCCCTGAGGGCGCTCGCCCGCTCCACAAGGTAAGCGCCCGGCGGGGATGCTCGGGAGGTGTCCCGCTCCTCTCTCCCTACACCGGCTGCGGTATTTGCTCAACCTCACTCCTTCTCGAAACTCCAGCCCCCTCCATTCCTCCCCCCCGGTAATCCTTTTAATGTCTGGCACGTCCCGGGAGGGCTCACCCGCCCGCTCCCAATCCACAATGCACTTGCTGAGCGGCGAACCCCCAGCGGGGGGAACCACGTCCCCGACCCACCCTCCAAGCCCTTAAACTCCGTTTTACGGATGGGGAAACTGAGGCACGGGGTGGGGACGGAGTCCCGCGGGTGACTGACCGCGGAGCCCGGCCCTTAGCGGCAACCCCGAACCAGTCCCGGCGACACCTGGCCCTCCGCCCGCTCCACCTCGGCAGGTACCGCCGGGCCGGGGAGGTGAGAGGGGGTCCCGCCGGGCTTCCCCCGCGGCGGCTGCCGCCCCNCCCCCGGGCGCTCCCCGCCGCCGCCGGGGCCCGGGCCCCCGGCTCCGCATCGGCGCCGCGATGGACCCCTTCTCCTCGCTCTTCAGCTACGTGTGAGTAACGGCAGCACCAGCCCTCCTGCCCCGCGCCCGCAATCCCCGCGGCTGACACTTCTCTCCCGGTTTTCCCCCTTCCAGGTTAATGCACTTGTTCGTCCTCTGCCTGCAAGCCCAGGTAAGTGCCCGCTGGGCTGCCCGGCTTTGTTCGCCCCGCGGGGATGGGGGGTGCCCCGCCGCCGCCGAGCGGCTCGGCAGGGAGGAAGACAGGGAGCAGGAACACTTCAAAACCCGGGAGACAAAAGTCGCCTGGCTGTAGAAAATCAGGGTCGAGGGAGAGCCCCCTTTGCCCGGGCCGCAAAATAAGGTGGCAGGCACTTAGGCTGCGAGGTGGGGAGTACTGAGATTTCAAGGAAATGCGCAGGGTTATCTTTAAGTAGCTTTAAGTTCTGTTCCCCCCACCTCTAAATTGCACTGTGGATACCCCCATTCGTATCCGTTTCTTTTTTTTTCCTTTCCCTAAGCTGCTTCATCCAAAAAGTAAAGCAGAATTAAAAGGGAGAAAGGAAACCCCATCAAAACCTTAGTAAAAAGCGCAGGTTTTGTTTCAGCTTAAAATTGTCAGACTTTAGCACCGCTGGTTTGTATCGCCAGAGACAGAAGTGACACGAATAGATTAAACATCCCGGGCAGAGCTTGTGCAACGCCCGCATACCAGCAGGCACGCATCGCTGGGAGCAGTGCACCTCCAAACCGGGGTGAAGCCCCCCTTCACCCTGAGATCACAGGTGCAAAAGCTTTGTTTAAAATACCCTTTAAGCTACTATTTTATTATTATTATTTTCCTGGAAGCTTGGGGGCAGGGTAAAATTGAGTTTCCAGCTGAAAAGTGAAGGGAATGAAGCACTGGGAGTGTGCAGTTGTATAAAAACATAGCTGTAATATTTTGAAGTATGAGATGGAGACCAAATAGCAGCATGGCTAATGACCTCTCCTCCACATGGTACCCTCATCAGAGCTGGAGAGAGAATCCTGCTGCATTATCCAAAACCCGTCTATAGGAAACACACATGCACAGGCAGAAGCAGAGGGAGAGAGATGACATTGTCAAGGGGAGATATCTCTATAAAGCCAGCTTTGGGAGAGCAGCGGCTTCTGCTTTTATTGTGGTTTTCTGTTGTTGTTTAAGACAGGAGGAAATCTTCCCATTTGACGTGGGGGTGGTGGGGGGTAGTCCCAGCCTTCTGATGTTGAAAGGAGCTATCTCCTAACATTTGCTCAGAATACATCTTTATAAATGTCAGGGAGCAGCGAAACTTTCCAGACTTAAAAGAGGGATTTGAGACGAGGGGGGAAAAAGACTTCTGTGCCAGCTCGCGAGCCAGGGCTGAGGGGGAAGCAGGTTTGGCTGCTCATGAAAATCATTTAAAGCCCAGGAGGAGCAGTGTTGGGTCTGGAGGGGATGGGCTCAGCTGCGGCTCCAGGGCTAACGGGTTTGGTGTACTGAGGCTGGGGATGACCCTGCTGCTGGCACCAAACAGCTGACTGTGGATGAGGGGTGCATGGGTAGCATATTAGTATTCTTGGGTTGTTGTATCACTGCATACGTGGGCTGGGGTATGGTTTTCTTGTAATTCTTATAACTCATGGCTCTACCTTCTCTGCCTACTTTGTATTTGAATAGTTTAGTAAGTGGAGTGTTTGGGAGAAAATAAAGAGCCTGGGACCCAGAGGAAAGGTAGCTGTTGAAACTAATGGGGCAGTGGCTGGGGTACATGCCTGGGGCAGCTGGAGCAGTAATATGCTCCTGCAGAGGTCAGAGAGGTGTGGGATGAAAGCATCAGCCCCTTGGGCTTGTGCCATCCTGCATGACCTCCCCAACTCCCTTCTAGCTCCCAGCCTTGACGCCCATCTTGGGCACCCCAATGCCAGTCGGGACCCACTGAGACCTGGGGGGGCCTCTGGGGTCATCAAGCTCTGCTGTACTCCTGAGTCACCTTCTGGCATGTCTGGGGTGGGCAAGCTCTGTAAAAGGGCTCTGTTTGTTGTGTCCAAGAGCTTAATGCTCCTTCTGCTGGAGAGGCTTAGATGGCACAGGAGGCACCGCTGCGGTCCCAGCTCCATGCCTTGCCATAAAGCCCGGCTGGAGGCCGGTGATCTTGGCTCAGACCATTTGCCCCGCTGAGGAGTAGAGATTATAATGGTGTGTTGTATATTTTTTAATTTCCTAAAGGTAACTGTTCAGTCCCCACCTAATTTTACACAGCATGTGAGGGAGCAGAGCCTGGTGACAGATCAGCTCAGCCGGCGGCTCGTCCGTACCTACCAGTTGTACAGCCGGACCAGTGGGAAACATGTGCAGATCTTGGACAACAAGAAAATCAATGCGATGGCCGAGGATGGGGATGTGCACGGTAAGGACACACGATGTGAGCGGGCGAGGCGGGAGCTGGGGAGGTGTTCTCAGCCCAGCGTGGCAATTGATGATTTCCGTCCTGTTTGTTAGCCAGAAATCGTTAAAATCGTTCGGCTTATGGGGGCTTGTAAAGGGAGAACATAGGGGTCAGCAATTGGCAGCTGTGTGATTCAAGGTGAGGGCAGGTTCCCTGTGCCGAGGGAGGGGATCGGTGCTGGCAGAATGGGCTCTGCTCCTTTCCTTTTTATTCTTGGTTTGCGCCTGACTCTGAGGACTTGGTGCTGCAGCATCCTGAGCATCATCAGTCATTTCATCCCAGCTCTTTGCAGGGATGGGAATCCCTGAGTCTTCCTTTTGAGACAGATGTGAAAGGTGAAGTTGAAAAAGAAGAGGCAGGGAGGAAAAAGGGAGGAATGGCAGCTCTGGAAAACTAGGACTGTCTGAAGTGGCATTTTCCTAATGTAGCACCATCCCTCCCTTCTCGAAACAAATCCTAAACAGAGGGTCAGGGAGGCAGGCAGCTGCGGGTGAACATGTTGCGGTGTCTCCAGAGACAAAGCAGGGATTCTTCAAGCATGAGAACCATCACTCTGCCACAGCCCCTCTGCCATCGCTCTGGCACCCTCTTCCCAAAATCTCCACCTTCTCCAGGGCAGAGGGACCAATCCCTCCACTGAGGACACTTGAAGCCCAAATACTTTGATCATGTGCACTAATGACACACTGGGACAGTCAGATGCAGGGGTCAGTGGGGCCAGTGAGCCCCAGCACTCTGCGGTACGGCTGCAGGAGGCCTGATCCTGCCTGGCTCAGGGAAGCGCCTGTGTGTGTGTTGTATGTAGGGATCACAAGTGTTTTTCTTTGGTATTAGCTGCAATTTCCCTTTCTTGCTTAGGGAGATTAGTAGAAACAATTTATTTCTTTACTCTTCTGATTTTATTTTGTTCTTTTTTTTCCCCCCTACATTTTGCTTTGGCTGAAAATTTCATGCTGGACGTTACCAATGCAAGCACACTACAGATTCCATCTATGTGATATTCCATGCACCCAGCATTAATCTTCCAAAGGGATTATTCCCACCCCAGAACAGATCTAGCTTGAAAGGCCAGTAGTTAATTTCCCAAGGAAAAAAAAAATTCCCATCTTGTTTTAGATCTCTAATGCCTGGATTTTAAAAAACAGTTAGTGCATATTTAAATAACAACCAGGTTTAAATAAGGCCAAAAGGAGGGGACTTGTGGTGGCTTGAAAAACTCGATTAAAATGTAATAAAAAAAGGTTAAGCATTTGAAGAGCTAAGGAGGAAAATGAAGACTGATCTAAACCAGAAAGAGAACAAGCAGTTTTTCAGATGTAAAGTTTTAAAAGAGTTGCAAGTCTGTAAATGTTAAAATAGAGGTTCAGGATTGTTCTGTATGAATCTCTAGGGAGGCCCCTATGTCTGGAAGAACTATTAAAACGCTTCTTACTTTCACCTTTTTTAACATTTCCTGAATACTTTCTCCTCTTTGCAGTCCAGTTGGGGGATCAAGTGTGTCTCGCTGCATTTTTTCAGCATTTACGTAGCCACTTTCCCTTCAAAGTTTGAGCATGAAACATAATTTTACTGGGATAAATCTGTCACTTAAATGAAAGAATAGAGTTGAAAACGTTAAGCTTCCCCCACTCCACCTCAAAAAAGGGGGGAAAAAAGGGTCTCCCCCCAAATGTTATTTAGAAATCCACTTTTTCAGCAAAGATCCCTCTTTCCCAAGCCCTTCCTTCTGCTTTTTTTTGTCTCATTTTTGGGGGTGGGCGTGTAAAGGGGTTTGATTTATTTTTGCAGATGACCCTTTTCCCCACGCTGACATTTTTACAGCCGACTTAACATCGAGTCCAGTGTTTTCAGTTATTTGTCTTAATTGTCAATATTTGATTGACTTCTTTTAATTGTAAGGGAAGGCAGGCAGCCGGTGTAGCCCAGCTCTTCGCTCTCGGGCCATGCCTGCCACCAAGAAAACTGCTGCCAGCTGCAGCCTGGACTCAACCCCACGAGCAGCCAGGGATGCGACACAGCTCACTGCCCACTTGCTGGGTTTTTTTGTCTATGCCCAGGGTTTTCTGCTGGTTGGGGCCAGAGTTTTCAGGGTTCATGAGTTGCCTGCAAGGGTCTAGGAGTTCATGGCCCCCAGGCCAGGTTGTCTTCATCCTTCGTGGATGAAGGGGCTGGAGCGACACTCTGGCAGGGCAGCAAACCCGTCTCGTGGCTGTAAATCACAGCTGCCCTTTGGGGAAAAAAAAAAAAAAGAAAAAGTCCAAAAGAGAAGCAATATGCATCTTTAAAGCAGGATTTTGTGCTCACTGGGGCCAAGGCCTCCTCATTCCCTCCCTCCTTTCTTCGTCCCTCCCTCCCTCTCAGCTCTTCCTATCTCTGAGACAGAAAAATCAATTCTCCTCAAACCTTTTACAGCCTCTGAGATCAATTCACCCCTTTTCCCCAATATAGATAAATAGGGGATCACTATCCCAGTGCTTCATTTGCAGAGTACCATTGCTCCTGTGGCTGGTTTTAGGGATGTTGTTAGGTGTTGTCAGGCTCTGTGGTGGCACAGTCTGGAGTTGGCTCTTCCCAAATTTCTCAGCTCTGAGTTCAATGTGTGCCAGCCTGGGAGTAGGGGGATGTGGACACAAGGTAGTTTGGGGACAAGAGATGCTGCAGGGTGATGTTGACAGGAGACAGTACATGGAGGGGGTACCTGCGTGCATGTCAAGTGTGGCCTGCACCAAATCAGTTTGCCACAGCAAATTTGGGGATGACCTTTTCATTGGTCGACTCAGCTGCTGCCAGCACTGCCTACTTGCTGTCCCCCCCTCCTCAATACCATTGACCCCAGCACTGTCCATGGTGTGAGGGATGTAGGACCAAGGTGTTGCAGAGACAGAGAGGCAATTTGCTCCTAGCTCAGAGTGTCACTTAGGCTTGCTTTAGCTTGTGTGTGTACCCACAGCCTCCTTCTGCCATGCAAAGCATCCTTCTGCAGAGCCTTCTCCTCCAGAGCCACATCACAGGGCTCACTGGAGGCTGAGCATCCTGGGCTAGAGATGTGCAAGTGCAGTGGGCCACAGACCTGAGGAACCGAGCACCCCTTGTGCAGAGATCAGGGAGGATAAATAAGGCATCAATGGACTTAAACCTGTGATAAGAGTGTAGACTTGGAGGCTTTGTGGGCTGTGCTCTAATTACCTTGTTGAACAGTTCTTATGGCACCAGGAGCTGATGCTGGGTGAGAGGTGATGGTGGTGGGATTGGACAGTCTCAGCTGGCTTTTCAGCACTGTGGGGAATTCTTTGGTGCTTGACACATTGCAGACTATTTGCGGTGCAAACAGGTAACCACCATTTCCACTGGGGCTTGCTCTGGGGACAGCAGCTGCAGGACCGGAGAGAAGGATGTCCTGCCCCCATCCTCCCCCTTCCCTGGAGGTGGACGGGCTTTGGGGCTTGGATTCCCAGGGTGAAGGCAGAGAGGGAAGGTGACAGGTCTATTTATAGGCGGCCCATCGACCCGGCAATTTGCATAGCTCCTTCGGAAGTCGATCAATGCCTCCATTAAAAAACTGAGACCAAATCAATACACCCTCTCGACTCGTGCAAAGGTGAAAGGCATTAAGAGGATGGCCGTACCCTTCATGCCTCCCCTGCCAGCTGCAAAGTCACTGCTTCTCCTGCAGTTCTGTCCTGGCAGAGAGACACAGAGCAGTGTCCCCTGGGCTGGGGACAGCTGGCAGCATGCTGTGCACTTCCAGAAGGTGCCTGCCCACAGGCCCACCCAGACCCGCCTTGGTTTGCAGGGCAGCTGGCCTGTTCTCTGACAACCAGTGCATGCCCTGCTTGCTGCCCTGCCCCCATCGGGCACCTCTGTGGCATCTGAACCACTGAGCCCCATGGAGCTGGGTAAAGCAAAGCTACTCCCCATCCAGCACAGCTCAGGGTGGCAAAGGGACATGAGCAAGGTCCTGCAGGGTCACAGTGGCAGGGTAAGGGGCGGTCAAGGCTGTATCTTAACCTTGTTTCCTGATTTTAGGGCTCTTTCTGGCCCATTGCAAGAGAGTGTGTGCTCGCAGTGCCCAGCATCAGAGCGCATTGCTGGGGTCGCCATACCTGTGCCTGCCCTGTCCCAGAGCCCCTCTGACATACTTCCCTCCCTCTCTCTCTCCTCCTGCTGCTCTCCCCAGCCAAGCTCATCGTGGAGACAGACACCTTCGGGAGCCGAGTGCGCATCAAGGGGGCAGCCACAGGTTTCTACATCTGCATGAACAAGAAAGGGAAGCTGATCGGCAAGGTAGGGGGCAAGGGCATGAGCAAGGCAGGGAACTGTTGGGAATGTGGAGCAGGGGCTGCAAGGAAAGGAGCTCTGACCCCATATAGAGCTCATCTGTGTAGGTCGAGAGGTGAGACAGGAGTCCTGAGACTCAGTCAGCATGCCCTTTTTGGGGGCAGGAGGACAAGCTGTCCCGCAGCCTGGAGGGAAGGAAGGGAGCAAGGGAGGCGGGCGAGTGCCGCGTGGGGCACATTCCTTCTATCTCCCCGAACAAATAGGCGGATTGCTGGTCTATTTTCCACAATTACATGGTACAAGTGCCAGGAATGTTAAGATGCTCCATGGGGCTGGCCCCAAGGCAAGGCCCCACCACCTGCTGGTTTGTCATGCTCCTTCTGTGCCTCGATGCCTCTTTCTGGGGGCGGAGCACTGGGTGTGCAAAATCCCACCAGGACAGTGATTGTCTGACAGGATTTTCCATGGCAGCTCCTTCCTGGGGCTGCCTGATGTGGGTCCCTCCCTAGTCCTGCTAACTGTCCATAATGGGGGGAGCTCAGTCTCTGGCTACCTTATGCTCCCTCCACCACATTTGTGGGCACTGTCACCATTGACCCCACATTGTTTCTCCTTCCACTTAATGACTCTTGATGTCCCTCCTATATTAAAGACCTCAAGGGAATAGGATGGGTGGGTGAATTGAGATGAAGAGTTTGCTTATGGTCATATCCAGCCCATGGCACAGATGGAGGCAAAAATTCCTTTATGAGTCTGGTGAAAGTGAAGGCTGGGACCAGCTGTATTGGGGCTTGCATCTGGCACCACACTAAGGACACAAACTGCAATGAGCAGAATTTGTCTGTGCTACAGTGCCTGTTCCCTGCAGCTTCTCAAGGAAAAGCAGATTTTGGGCAATTCTGACCTGTGGGACAAGAGGTGGGAGAAGTGAACTCTTGGCTGCCCACAAGCACTGCAACCCTGCTGCCACACTAGCCAGTCCTGTGTAGGGCAGTGAGAAGCAGCTCTCTGAGCCAGTGCTTGTTGCTTAAATCTTGCCTCCTGTTCCATTCTCAGAGCAATGGCAAAGGCAAGGACTGTGTCTTCACGGAGATTGTTCTGGAGAACAACTACACGGCGCTGCAGAACGCCAAGTACGAGGGTTGGTACATGGCCTTCACCCGCAAGGGCCGCCCGCGCAAGGGCTCCAAGACCCGGCAGCACCAGCGGGAGGTACATTTCATGAAGAGGCTTCCCAAGGGCCACCAGACCACCGAGCCCCACAGACGCTTTGAGTTCCTCAACTATCCCTTCAACCGGAGAAGTAAAAGGACTAGAAACTCCAGCTCCAGGGCAGGCCCTTGATGTGCTTGCCCCAATCCCTCTGCCTGCATCTCTCCTGGAGGATGTTCCTCTGAGCTCAGTGGACTATATGTGGAGACTTTCCCATTTGGGGTATTAAAGAAAATGAAACAAAAAAAGGAGGGGGTTACCTGCTCTAGTTGTTGATACTTTTGGGAGGGTGTTTGGTTTTTACAAAAAAAAAAAAAAAAAGGAAAAAAAGAGAGAGGCTCTATTTTTGTACTCCAGCTTTAAAAGTGATGAAACATTCAAAGACTGGTGAAGGGGGAAGAGCCCTTCACTTAGAAGTGTTCTAGTCTGTTTGGGGTTGCGCTTTATTTTGTAACTTTGTTTTGTAGCTCTAGGGGGAAAGGAGTTAAAAAATCATGTTTAAAACAAACAACCACGGAAATCCAAATCTGGAAGTGATGTGCTACTTAAATGAACTGAACTAATGCTTACTGGAGAAGATGGAGAGGCTGGAAAACAACTAAGGGGAGGTGATTTATTTTAGAGGTGATTGGACTCCTCCTGGATGGTTTCTACAGCCTGGGTGATGTGTGGGCACTGCCCGGGGTGGGGGGGCTGACTGTGACACCCAGGGCGAGGGACCCCTGGATGCTTTCTTTCCTTGGATGTGCCTATTTCTCCAGCTGAGCAAGGGGTTGTTGGGAGCCACTTGCATCCTTCTGAGAACACTGCTGGGTTCCCAACTCCCAACTTACTTTTTTTTTCTCAGGAGAGGACAGGGGTGATGGATGCCCCAGAGAAAGTCCTGAACTGATTTGGTACCTCTTAGCCACGGGAGCATCTTTGGCATTTGGTTTGTTTTAAAGTATTAAGGTATGACTGATATGGAGCAGGCTGGTAACTGGTATAACATTTTTTTCCTGTGTGGAAAATGTGAACTTCTCACCAAAAATTGATTTTTTTTCCTGTCTATATTTTTTTATCAGATGCAAGTTTTCATCCGTTAAATTAAAAAAAAGTTTACAAATTACTGTGGAGCCATTTCAGGCTGTTTTGTCATAATGTTAAATATTTTGTTGTAATGGTTGGTGCTTCCATTGTCAACTGTCTCTTCCAGGTTTGCTCTTTGATAAGAAATACTGGTGTCCTTGTCCCCCTATGAAAGGAGGGGGTTTCTTTCAAAATTTCTGTGTTGACAGAAGCCCAATTTTCTCTTCAGAAAAAAAGGAAAAACCAACCCCAAAGGAAACATTAAATCTCTTGAGTGAACATCCCCAGCCAGCCCCGCTCTGCACATGCTGCCCTGGGACTGTGACCCTCTCCAAAGGGTTAAAGCAATTATTCTTCATGGGGAGGGCAAACAAAGACACTGGATAGGAGCCAGGACCAGGGGTGACTTTTCATCCAATTTTTTTGATTGTTTGGGTTTTTTCTGTTTCGTTTAGGATTTTTGTTTTGGTTCGGTTGTGTACAAATTGAATATGAAATGATTGAAATATTTATTTAATATGTGCATTAAAAGTTTGTATTAGTCTAACTGAGCCTGGTGCTTTCCAGGGAGGGGTTGGGGCTGGAGAGGCAAGTTGGAAAGGGGCAAAGGAGTATGGAAGTGAGGTGCAGGATGGCGCTGAGGCTGCCAGCTTGGGACAATTTCCTTCCTAAGAGAACTATGGGAAGTGGGATGCTATCCCAAGATCTTGGGCTCAGATGAGTCTCATGGAAATCACGATTTTTCTTACGACAAATTCTGGGTTTAATGTGCAGATGCCACCTCCTTGTCAAGTAAGTACAAGGTGCCTTGCAGACTGAATAGGGAGATGCAATGAAGCCTTGACCACTGTTTTCAAGCATAGGATGAAGTTTCCAAGAAGGAAAGCTGGTACTTCTTCCTCTTTGGTCTGGAAGAGCTGTGTCTGTGCAAAACAGGCTCTTGGGTCCCCTCCTTCAATGAATAATTGATCCTGCTGCAGTGCTGGGTCTTGCTTACAGGAACTGACCAGGGATTCAGATATAGGGTAGTCTCAGATATGGAAATATGCAAGAATAAAATTGTGGAATATGTCAAAATTGGACAAATACAGCAATCTTGCAAGGTGAGTCTCACCATTGCTAGTGCCATCCAGATGGGCTGCCTGTGACATCATTTGTGCTCAGGCTCAGCCTTGTCTGTGGGTGTGAGGATGAACCTTCCCCTGGCTGATACAACAGCCTGAGATGAGCTGTCAATATGTATCAGTAATTTCAAGGAGGGAAACCTAAGAGCTGAATGCTTGGCCAAGCTCTACACCTGAGCATTGTCAATCCCAGAGGTCACAGATGTTGCTTGGGCCACAGGACAGCATGGATGGATTTGTGCCAGGACTGCAAAAGCCTGAAGAAGACATGGCTGGGGCAAGTCCATGTTGTGGTTTACAGACCAAAGGAACTAAAAGTGAGTTGCTCCTGGCCTTTCCCCAGGCAAAGATGGTGTTTGATAGTCCTTAATAGGTGTTTTTCCTTCATTGGTTTGTTTAATTGCTTTTCCTAATGGTTTTGTGAATTTGAGTGAATTAGTGCTAGGTGTCTGTTCCAGGTATGGTTAACAGGGGCAGGACTGGCTCCATGTCTCCTGCCTTGTTATCTGTCCCCCAGGGATGGCAGGTAATGGCATGGCATGGGTGCTCAGCCTTCAGTAAGGTTGTTTTCCTCCATTCCTGCCATCCTGCAATGCAGCCTAGGGCTGGTGCAGGGAGCACCCATCATCCTGGGGTTTGAGCTGGGTATGGACACCCCTGTGTACCTGCACAGGGTAACACACACCATCCCCAACTCCAGTGATCTGCTCTGCCAAAGAGAAAGGCACGCAGGCCTGGCTCCTGGAAGGGGACCCTCTGCTTTCCCAGCTTCCTTGGTCCGTGGTTAATTAGCCACTTTTCATTAAAGGGCTTTCGGGCAGCCGTGATTCCTAGGAGCACTACAGCTTGGGACTTTGTTTATTGCTTGATTTTGTCCAGCTTCAGCTTCCAGCCAGCAAAGGTTGTTTTGCCGTTGCTTGGAAGATTAAAGAGACCACTACTAGTTAGTTAATCAGTAAGTGAATTAATTAATGGTTCCTCATACTCTGTCTCTGCACTGATACCACTTAGTCCCTGGTATGGCTGAAGGAACTCACATTCTTCCAGGAGACTTGGGCCCTGCTGAGTGCATGGTCCCAGGGGTGGTAGCTCCCACCACCCATGAAAAGAGGTGGGGACAATCCCTGCTGGTACCTGCTGTACCTCCATGTTTGCAGAAACCCTGTCTGCTGGTTGAATACATAGAATCAATCATCAGCTCAGGAGTGTGGTGGCACTTTTCCCTCTTCCTTCATGACCAGCAGATGTGTGGATCAAGCCTGGGAATCACAGCCATCCAAAGGCCCTGGAGATTACAGGATGCTGAGACATGGCTGGATGCAGGAGAGTGCTGGGGATGGGAGGCTTTGGAGGTAGGTGTTTAATTCTGTTAACTCATGCTGTTAGTGTGGGTGTTCTGGGCAGAAACCATGCTCCAAGCTAGCAAAGTCCTTGTGCTGGGCATGTGCCTCTTCCCAGCTCCACTCATCCCAGTGTCAACCTGCAGTCCCCTCACTGCCACCAGCTGGAGGGAGGTGGCAGATAAGCAGGAGAGGAGCCTTGCTGCCCTGACTGTCTGTGAAGGGATGACTGTCCCATCCCAAGCTCCAGGCAGGGGTGCATGCATGTCCCTGTCCATACAGGACTTTACCATGTGATGCCATCTGGACACAGTGACAAGGCTGAAGCTGAGCAACATTTGGGAGTCTGCCTTGGGAGATCACTGGGAAGCCTGTCTGGTACAGGTAGCCAACATGGGGTAAGAAGTAAACGTGGGGTGAACACATCAGGGCAATGTCAGGCAGGATAAAGAACAGTTTTCATGTTAAGCGCTGTTTTAGTTGTCTAGAGAAGTTGTGGATGTGCCATCCCTGGAAGTGTTCAAGACCAGGTTAGGTGGGGCTTTGAGCAACCTGATCTAGTGGAACGTGCCCAGGGCAGAAGGGTTGGAACTAGATGACCCTTAAGGTCCCTTCCAACACAAACCTTTCTATGATTCTATGGCAGAGAAACAGTAGATGGGTATGAATAAATTGAAGTGGCAAGAAAAGGGACCTGTGCTCTCCAAGCAGGGGCTGCACCAGGGCTTGATCCACCAGGCACCAAACATTATGGTGCATGCTGTCTCAGCTTCCACTCCTTCTCTCACTTTACAACCTTTCCATGAGGCCTGCTTGGGGATACCCACTGAGCAGGGTGGGCTATGGGATACTGTAGCAGCACTAGGGCTTGCCCACACTCCCTTGGGCATGCTCTAGCTTGGGAAGGACGACTGGGGTGTTTGTTTATTGCATCAGGCTCAGCTTTCAAACATTTCCCTGCCATCCCCCTCCCCCTCCTTTAATTAATTCTGGGTAAGAAGTTCTGGCTTTATTGTGCCACCTAACTGAGGGCTCCCTGTGGGAAAAGTCACACCTTCTGAACAGCTTCTGATACCATGCAAATGAAGGACAAGTCCAGGAAACGCTTTCATCTCAGACCTGTCCAGCCCCCTGCCCATTAATTACACACATTTCATTTGTGTGAGAGCAATTCTTCTTGGGGAGGGGGCGGGGGACGGCTGTGGTTTGTGGATCATCTCAGCTCCACTCTCTAAAGACTCCTCCTTGGAAGGGGAGTTTATAGCCAGAAACAGGGATGCTCAGGGGCTCAAGTGGGGGATCTCATATTTCGCTCTCACAGGACTATTCTGAATCAAACTGGGTTGTTCACGGGCTGCATCCTGCCAGTGGGGAGGGCTCAGCACTGCCCCATGCCCTGCTCAGTACCATCAAGCCCTGGCTGTGAACCTGAGTGCCACAGGAGCATCCTAGGGACACACAAGGTGGAGCACAAATGAGTGCAGAAGCTCATGAGATGTATTATTTTTGGGCAGGGTGGCCACAAAATGAGTCTCACATAGGGAAACTTCTTCCACACTGCAACAGAACTGCATGTGTTGGGGAACAGCATTGCACTGTGACAGGACACAAAATCTTCTTGGCCACAGGTGGACCAGACCTAATGCTCCTCTTGAACCTTGGTCTCTCTATCCTCCTCTCCTTTCCACACAGCCCCTCTGACCACAGTATTCCCAGCATGGCTGCAGTCAAAGGCACCTCCAGGCTGGTTCCTGTTATCCTGAGTCTGATGGGGAGTGTTGGGTACAGATCCTCGAGAAGGCACAGAGCAAGGGGATGTGGAATACAGTGGGGTTTTGCAGTTAATTTCCTGGCCACATAACACTTAGCACTTCTGTAGCGTCTGACATGCTCCAAGCACCTACACATAAGCTCCTCATTACCACTCTTGCTTTCCATTTGCAGCATTTCTGTACCCTCCTCATGCATGGCTACAGCAGTGTCAGTTCTCCTCCAGAAATGGGGCCACCCCCCAGCTGCTGTGGTTTTGCTGAAGAAGACCTTTGATGGCTATGTTTGCTGTTTGCCTTCCTCCTGGACAAGGATGCCCTGTGACCTCTGGTGTTGACAAGCCAGGGGCCTGGACAGACATGGCAGCTGTGACTTGGTGCACCAGAAGAGCTCTTGGGAGACGTTGGAGGGATATTTGGAACTCAGTTAATGGGAACCTGCAATAATTCTGGATCAAACTCAGCATGAAACTTGTGCCAAGCAAAGCTGCTTGTCTACCCACTGGTCCTGTGCCATGTCATCTGGAGGATGAGAGAGGGCTCATGTATGCATCGGTTGAAGGTTACAGCAGTTACTCCAGCTTGCTTGACCAGTGGCCCAGGCTACTATATGATGAAGTTGCACTTCAGATTTGTTGTATTGGAGGCAGAGTGGATGCTCTTTGGCTTCATGTGACTTACAGCATCTCTCCTATGTTCATAATACCTGTAGCACTAGAACATCCTTCCAGGCTATATGGTGTCCAAGACAAAATCTGTGGCTATGAAGTCCTAGTTCAGAGGCTGGGGAAGGCTTGGCTGTGCTGAGAAGAACCACTCCAACCATGCCCAGGTGTTACTACTTTGCTAAGTTAGTGCTGTTGATGGTTGTGGACTGGAAATGCCACGGTGAGGGCTGCCAGAGCCTCCCCAGCTCAGGGAGTGCCTGATCTGCGCCCCTGCTCCCACTCAAGCTCTCTCTTCAGCCCTTTTGACCATGATCCTGGCACTACTTCCTGGGCTGGCCTCTCCTGCCAATATGGCCAATAATGGTTTCTAATTTTTTTTGCTCTCGAAGATTTGTAGCAGGAGGAGAAGGAAAAACAGCCTCGCTCTTGCTGTGATTATTTTGCCAACGGGTTTTGCTGTAGTAGCACATCTTGATGGCTGGAGTCTCCTCTTTCATGAGCTGCTCACAGAGTAAGCAGCAGCTTTTGTCCCAAAGACATGATGGTTGGCAGTAGCAGGTGTCATCAGCTGGCAAGAGAGAAGTAACTAGAGGTTTATTTGCTACTCCAGCTAAAGAGAGTCCTGGGAAGGGATTTGGAGGAGGGCTGGAGGGTATCCCTGTGAAAGTTCATAGCAAACATTAGAAAAACTCCCATCACAACATTCAAGAAAACCCCAAAAGAGGCCACTGGAGTAGCTGAAGTGCAGGATGATGAGATCCAGGCTGTACATTAATAGGAGAATTTTGACTGTCAAGATGTGAAATGGGACCTCGGGTCCTGGCTTTGCCTGCTCAGGCCCTGGGATGTGAGTGTGCTCCCCATTCCCTGTGAGAAGCAGATGCCCAGCTGGGAGCCGGCCCTTTGGAAACGGGCTGCGAATTTCCCTTGGCTCTGTTAATTGCCACCTGGCTGCTAGTTACAACTCCAAGTCAATTGCTAGGAGTGTTGGGCCCTGCAAAACAACCCCTTGAAATCAGTTGTTAGCCCAATTAACAACCAGTTTGGCTTCGGTTCAGGCTGTTAACCATCAAATAGCTAACTGCTGGTAATGATTGATTCCTCAGCAGTTGGGGCTGCAATGGAGGAGCAAACCTGTGTCACAAAATGCCATTAAAGCCAAGACTTTGTGATCGCATCTGGCTCAAACATTTGAGTTGTCCCACACCAGTAGCACTGGCAAGAGGACGCCAAGAATTTCTATCCATTTTGATTAAGGTAGGGGTTGTTGGGGTGTGTTAGGATGAACTGGCAGCCAGCAGGGCAGTGCTGCCAATGCACTGCACTCCAGGGATGTAGCCACCACTGTTTGTAGGGCAAACACTGATACTTAGGGTGTATAACGGCACTCAAAGCCTCTATGGGTGGGAACTACTCATTGTCCAGCTCTCTTTCATAGTCACTGTTCCAGCCAGAAAACCTGCACAGATTAGTTTACCCAGTTTGGATGTTCAGGTATTTCCACAAGTGACATGGCTCATTTCTATCTGCTCAGCCAGATAGGAACTTGTACAAGAATAGCAGTTTCTATCAGCTTATGGAAGCCTAGGGATACCTCCATAGCAACCTGGGATACTGTGCTTGCTGAAAGGCAGCGTAGACTCCTCTGCAGGTGTGAGTATCTCCATGAAAAAGTATGAAATGCTCTTTGAGTCCCAGGGTTCAGGCAGGGTTTTGTTTAAGACTACTGGTCAGGTCTTCATCCACTTCCCTCTGCTATTTCAGGCCCTGGTTCTCTGCTGTGCACTGGCAGTCTGGTTCAAACACATTGCTGGTGCTACATCAAGAGCTTTTTTCCCCTGGGATATTTCCCCCATGATCAAAGTGTCTGATTCAAGCTGCAGCATGCAAGGGGAGTAAGGAGATAGCCACCTGCTAGGGAAAGACTTTGAAAATGCAGAGGACATGCTGCAGAGGTTGACTTTGTGAAATGTAAACTTTGGTGGTGCTGAGTAGCAGAACAGTGCAGGGTGAGGAGTGCTGACCTTGATGAACAGCACTATTTGACTTGTGCTTTTGAGGGTACTCAGGGACCTGTGGTCCTGCCAGAGCCTAGGCACTGAAGTCTGAGCTCTGTTTCTGAAGCTGGGTCCTGGTACCTTTCAGCAGGACACCTGCTTCTGAAACCCACATAGATTTTTCAAATATCTTCCCTCAGGATTCCTCCAAGTGCAGATCTGGTTCTCCCCAGTGCCACGCTTCTGCTGTTATTTCATGGCAAACATGGTTATCTAAGATTCCCACCAGCATATACCCCAGTATGGTGCATGTTTTCTGCAATCAGCTGTGTTAGACATTCCTTGTGCAAATAGGACAAAGTTACTTATTTCATCAAATACCTACTAAAAGAAACTCTGCTCTCTCCTGCATTGGGATTACCTTGCCACCCATATCGAGGCCTGGGTTGCAACTGTGACTCTGCCCATGTTCAGCAGTGCATGTGCAGGGAGCTTTTGCACCCAAGGATCAGAGAGGGTTTCTCCCTCCAGTCTGTACAAGGAGAAACTAGTTCTCACAAAGGAAAAAACTGGGAGTTTGGGGTAAGCAGACAACTCAGTTTTCTCACTCACTGGATCTGTGAGCAAATGTTTTATTTGCAGCTTGTGTATTTAACTGGGCAGAATACAGCAGTCCCAGTCTGTGTATCTGCTGGGTGTCCACTTTGCCTGCTCAGACTTCTTGTATAACAGAGAAGGTCAGTTATAAACAGAAACTATTGGTTTTGTTGGGGGCTCTTTTTAGACATCAAAAATGCTCCATCATCACCGGGCTGGCTTAGCTTTCAGCAGCCAACACAAACAGAGCCAAACCCTCAGCAGAGAATTCAGCAAGAAAAGCGGCACAGACTTTCCAGAGCTCTTTTGCCAAAGTACCACATCCTCATTCCTCCTCATACTCCATGCCACAGCAGTCAGTGCTGTTCCTGGGCTCTGCACTGACACTGTGAGCCCAGAGGAGCTCCCAGCTGGAGCTGAAAGCCAGTGGCATAGCATCATTTTAGAGAAGGTGTGGGGCAAATCAGTGCACAGAAAGATTAAGACCTGAAAGAAATTCTGGCAGAGCCACAAATCAGCTGAATCAATCTGCAAGAGGCCAAGAAAAGGTATGGCAGTTGTCCAATGGGAGAAGCAACACATACATGCAATAATCTGAGCTATAAATGAGGTACAAAACCACAAACCTATTTTTTTTCTAAACTTCATGTCCGATTGCCCAGCTTTGACTGAAGGTTGGACTCTATCCCATATACTGACTGGAAGGAGCCTGCGTTTGTACGTCAGCAGATTTCAAGGTCATGGGCATTACTCCAAATGCCCGTCCCAGTCTTCTGTCATACTTGGATGAGGGGATCCTGCTCAGTGCCTTCTGAGTGCAAGTCATAGCCCTTGTTTAAGGAAAAGGAAGAAAGGATATCCTGCAGGGACCACATATTTCAATATTCATTGGTATTTTTGGCCTAAAAATGCCTAACTTCAACTCACAGCACTTGATCTTGCACTCTTCCAGATTACAATGTCATCCCACCTGACCAAGCTTCTGCAGGCATAGCAAGCAGGTTTTCCAGGTCCCTCCAAGCTCTTGTAGGGTTTTTTAAGCTAATTCCCATCTGTCAACATCTCCTGTGAAGTGCAGCCAAGTGTTTTGGCCTCAGCATCTGGCGACACAGACTGGTGTTGGCTTGTTTGTGTCCAAGTCCTTGGGAGGAGAAATGATGCAGTGACCACCCACTGGAGTGATGTGTCTCTGCTCAGGGCTGGTGTTTTCCAAGAGGTTCTTGCAGAGACCTGCAGAGCAATTGAAAACAACCACGGAGCTGTAACCCTCATTTGGCAGGGACCACTGTAACTCCAGTCTGTTTTGAAGAAGAGAGACGTGGATGGTCATCACAGGAGGTGCAGCTAAGGCAAGTCTTATTTGCAGCTGCAATGGCCACAGCACACCTCTAAGGCAAAGGCAACATTTATTTTATAGTGAAATCTGAAATGCTTGTGCTTTCCCAGGAGGACTCCATCTCTTGCCGTTTAAATATTGAAGTCTGAGCTATTTTTGCTCTCAGTTGTGGTGGTTAAAGGCACAGTCATTCCTCTGACTTCACTAGAATCACTCTGGATAAGTTCAGATGCAAGTAGAAGGTGGTTTGACCTAATTATCCTCCATGCCCATATCTGCATTTCTTGTACACCCAGCCAGCACAGCAACAGCAGTGAGCATGGAAATTTTCATATACCCAAAGGTTTTGGCAAAATCTGTGTCTCAGAAGTTGGTTGCTGACTCCAGATGCTGTCCCACAGCACTTGTCAAGGAGTGACCGAGATGGAGGGAGCACAATAGAGCAGAGAAAAGAAGTGCTGTGGAAATTGCAAATTCCCAAGGCTATGGCTGTGGCTTGTGACAGTATGTGCAGCACCTGCTGCACTGACCCAAATCCCACCACTATCACAAGCTGGTTAATTAAATGAAAATCTCTTTCTTACTAATTGATGCTGTCTGGTAAAGGGGCATCCCTGGCCTGAAAAGGTGGGATTGAGAGGGGAGAGCAGTGGTTGCTGACACGTGATGAGCCCGTGCAGCCTGAAGAAGTGTCCACACTTCACTCCCTCTCAGAGCGATCACTGTGAGGAGCTGAGAGTTTCACCACCTCTCCCTGCAGAGCTGTGGGTTCGCTGTGCACTTGACACCGTGCAGGGGGATGACTTGAGCCTGACGACTGTCCCCACCACAGCAGCTGCCTGTCCTCCACCAACACTTCCCTCCAACTGCCTTGCAAGAAGGGATTGTATCACTCCCAGCAAGAGGCCGAACTCCAGAGTGGTGTGGTGTGACATAGGAGGTGGTGTCCCCATGAGCCATGCTGCCAACTGGTGCAGTGGTGATGTGACAGCCTCTAGATTACTATGGTCCCACACACTCCAGATACCAGCCAGGGCTTCCTAAATCAAGTCTGGGGGTCCCCAGGAAAGCCAGTTTGCCTTCAGTATCAGTAAGGATTATAAACTTCTGCACATGGAAGAGAAAATCCCAGCTGAGAGTTTGTCCTGATGGCAACAAGCAGTGAGATGAGATTCAGACAAACCCTCAGTTGCTGTGATATGGGATCACATTACATGTGGTGAGGATGGGGCATTTCTTTTGTGTATTTGCTACCTGTGGTGTGGAAGGCTTTTTGTGAGAAAAGGGATGAACAGCAAAGTGGACAAAGTAGGCAGAAGCTTGAGTAAGTCTCACCTGGAAAGGCAGAAGACAGGAGCCCCCTCTGCTTGTTTGGTAGCCAGGCTGGTCAGTGGAGAGGGGAGAAGGGGCTGTGGGTCCCTTTCCACGCCCCCTAAAGTACATTTCCTGGGAATGAATATCTGTGGGAAGGATGGGGAAGCTGAAGCCACTCAGTGAAGCATATGGGCTTTTAGTCCTCCTGTCATCCTGAGGGCATGCAGAGGTGACAAATGTGCAGCCTCTGCTACTAAGACCAAGTGAACCCCTAATGGGCAGCTTCAGGGGACTGTCACTTAGAGAAATGCCAGCAAGGCAAAGCCCCAGTGACACGGAGAGCTATTTCATGGCCAGTTTGCTGGGCAGCACCCACTGCTCGCTGCTCCTCTGCTGTCTGCTCCACCCCAGGGCCAGGTGCACCCTGGGCTGAGCTGGCCATACCCTGTCTGGATGAACGGTCCAGAGGAGTTCTACTGACTTCTCAGGGGAGATGCTGGACACTGAGATCAGACTCTCTTCCACTGTCTGGACAGCACCACAGCTACTGTACACCAGAAGGATAGGTACTCATCGATGTGGCCTTCCCCATTGCTGTCCATGCAGGAAAGCTCTGGGTGTGCCAACTTCCTGGGTTTTATGCATGGGATGGATACATACTGCCATTGCTGTTGTATGGAGCAAGTTTGGAGCTGTTATTTGAAGCTGGCTATGTGGTAAGTGGCCTCAGTAGAAAAAGCCACAAGCAGCCCAAAGAGCAGTCAGCCAGGCAAAAGATAGGTTGGGTGCCAGTGGGGCACAAAGAGCTCAGGATGGGGAAGAGGAGAATTGTCAACACAGTACAGAGTCCTCAACTCCAGAAACCTTCCTGTGTTGCTGCTCCCCATGGAGGTAGGAACTCTGAAGGTGTTTGCTTGTATATTGTTGCAGGGACATACATTGTGGGGAAGCAAATCTTTTGCCACCAAAGCAGTGAATCCATAGCTCTGCCAACAGCCTACACAGAGAAAGCTCAGCCCTAGATAAGACCTGAGGCAGCAGGTGAACATGAGGGTGCTGCAGGACCATAATGTGGACTTAGCTGCAAGCTGGGTGCACCAGTCACTGGTGAGAGTTGTCATGGAAGGCAACAGGTCTCTGGAGTAATTGGCCTGTATTGAGCTGCTGGGAAATATCTGACCTTCCTTGAAACTAGAGCATGCAGAGCAGCCTGCTTACCCTCAGCGGTGATCTCTAGGCAGGAAGCACAGATGTGAGTGATGAAGGCAGCAGCTTTGCTGAGGAAATGCATTTAATTCGATCTACACTGCAGTTCTTGTTGGAAAAAATGTTGATGCAGTAACATTCTGCACAGCAGCTAGGAGTGGATTAAAGGTCACAGAGATAATGTAGTGTGCTGAATTCACAGGCGGCAGATGGCAAGAGTCCTAGACCCACTGGGAAAGTCTCCCTGAAGTGTCTTCTCTGCATCTTTGTCTGTTCTACTCAAGAACTGTATTTACTTCTCCTTCCTAGTAGGTTTCACTCTTGCCTGGACCTTTTTCCTGAAATCTAACCCATATTCCCCTTTTTTAAAAAAATTATCCTAGCAGCCCTGGTTAATGCAGTTCTTTGCCATACTAACTGTTTTTGCTGGGGGATGTCACACTTCTGCATACTGGGAATGACTTATCCTGCAGGGCTGCACCCGAATATTTCCCCCACACTAAATCACGGGGTGGCAACTTCGCATGGTGCGGGTGGAGCAGGGATTCTGCTTGGATTGCAGAGATGGCTGTGCAGACACAGGCCCCCAAGAAGAAACTTTCTGTGCACGTAACTGGGTCTCGCTGCAGAGCACACTCCTGGGAAAGGGCAGGAGTGGGGTCTTCCCAGTCTGCTGTAACTTTTGCGGTCATCTGAGGTGGATGCAAAGCCTTCTGTGGCAGGGAGCAGGTCTGTGATTTTAAAGGACAACTGTTCTCAAAGGAGTAAAATTCAATATTGTGCTGTGGGAACACCTGTGTCTTAATGGACAGTGGAGAGGGCCACATGTTTCAGCTTGTGACATGGAACAACTGATCAACCACCTGAGCACTTTGTGCTCCCTGCATAAAACAGAGCCAGTGCCAAATCACTCTACAGGTCACTGTAAGTTTAATGCATGGTTCCCATAGGCTTTGGAGTATGCAGTGAAGGATGTTGCAGCACAAAGCATTGCTGTTTATTTCACCGTTATCGCCCAGTGGAGAAAAATGCAGGGTTCACTGTGACATCTACTGAAATGTCATGGGGAAAAAAAAAGCCAACACCCCACGAGCGAAGTCACCCAGTCCTGCAAGACAGACAGACCCCACCCCGTATTTTGTGTTCCGTCCCAGCAGAGGGAGCCCGAGTTTATTAACAAATCCTGATCCCGGAGATAACTGCTATCAAGGTGGTACCAAAGCCTGGGCAGGATGCTGGCCGCTGGAGGAAGGCAGCCGAAGGAGGAGGGGGTCTAGCGGTGATGCTGAAAGCAGGGCTGTAGTTCCAACCAGGTAAGCAAGGGAATGGTTAGTCAGGAGGCCCTGCAAGGAACTCTGCTCCTGGGACACTGCAACCATGTCAAGAGACGGATGGTCTGCAAAAAGCAGCAGACATGTTCATGGCATGGGGAAAACATTTTGTGCTGATAGATGCAGCAGATCCATGCTAAGATGGATGAACTGAGTTTAATTTGCTCCAATGACTTCTCCAAGGCAGTCAGTGACCTGTGTACCTGCACTTGTACTGGGCTGGCCCGTTTCAACCCTGTCATCTGGACAGTTCTCCCAACAGCATTCAAAGCCATGAAACGCTGCAGTGCCAAATCCATGGCTGTTTGGCACCTTGTGCCTAAGTCTAATCCCATGCTATCTGCCTGGCAATACTCTGTAACCACTGCAAGAGCAGGTGTTGGGAGACACCTAACATGAGCTTTTGCATTGGTTTCCCTTGGTTTTGGAGGCTCTGTGATAGTGCACAGAGGATTTAGTTGAAGGAAGCAGAAGCAGTTTTAGTGACGTGCCTTTTTGGAGTTCATGGGAATGCCCTGAGTTTTCTCTGCTGATAACATGAGATGAAATTTTCCTAGGGAGTCAGATGATTCCTGGCTGTGTGTTCTTTATTTTACAGCCAGCAGTTGCACTGATGCCATGGATGCACACATGGGTGCAAGATTATCTGGGAGAGGAAAGGTTTTGTGATTGGGGCACAGGAGGGTCACAGATAATTTAAGGCAAATCCAAAACCCATTAGTATCAATGCAAAGCCCCTCATTAGCCTGAGAAAGCACAGAGATACTTCTTTTAGAAGCTGAGTAACAAACTGGGACATCTTAGGACACAGGGATGGGAAGGCAAACGACCCAGGCTGCACTTTGCAGAAAGCAGGCAGGTATTTTCTGAGGCAACTTTTGAAAGGAAGGTTAAATTTCTCCAAGATAAGGAGTGCTCCAGCTCGCTGGAATGTGTTGCGACCCCCCCTTCCCAACTCATCCTATGATAACAGCTGTTGTGTTGGAAACCTAATGCTGATGAAAGAGTTAAAGGCTGGTTGATGGGCAATATCGGTGACACACCTCTGAATTGAGCATACTCCTGGAGTGAGACTGCGGACTGGTGTTACTCAATGAATAGAGGCCACTCCAAGGGAGTTTTTCCTTGAATAGAATGGGGTCAGGGAGCCGCTTTGGGGAACAATGGTTGCCACCGGCTCGCTGAATTTCTTACAATCACACACCATACCCCCTGATCAAATAGCTCCTTTGTCAGTCTGATATAAAAACATGTCATACAATGATGATCTGGAAGAATGACAAGAGCTGGCCTTTCAAAGAGATCAGAAGGGCTTGTTTTGCACAAAAAGAGCCCCCATCAGAGTCAAGACAGAAAAAATGGAGAATAAAAGGGGGTGAATGGAAACAAACAGCAATAACAACAACAACAGAAAAGAGGGCAAGTTGGAAACTTGGGTCTGGCTTGTTTCACAGCATCCCATGGCTGCAGCAGTGCAGCACGGTCGAGTTGAATCTCTTTCAGTATGGACGTGGATGTCAGATTGCGCTGCCATTGGGTTCCCATTGTCATTCTGCACTGGGACAGAAGAAATTGCTGGATGGGAAAAGGTCACTTGGCCCAACGAATCATCTCCCCCCCCACCCCGCCCCAAAAATGTCTCAGCACCATCTCCTTTCTCACTGTAGTTCACTCCTCTGCCTTTCTAATACAATGTTAGTCTGCTGTCTTTATGCCTCTGTACAAAGTTCAGATTGCTCAAAAGGCTATTCTTGTCCATCGGTTCGTGTGAATGGGAAAATGTCTTTATTCTTCCCTACTGCCTTGTTAACGTTAATATTTTTTGTTTCTTCGAGTGTGTACCCAGTTTTCAACCGTCTTCCCAGGATTTTCAGGGACATAATTGAGATTCTGGATAAGGAGAAAGAGTTTTTTCCTGAAGAATGTTTTAAGATGTGCAGGGAAGTGGATCCCTCTTGTCTACTTGCAGGAGAGCTGCATTCCAACAGTATCTATTGTAGGAGTCCCAGGAGATGGCACTTACACAGAATCGTTACACTTATTTGCAAGCTAGAAAATTTCAGCAGTCCTGGAAGTGGCAACCAGAGCTATCAGGCAGTTTCGGCATCTACAAATATTTGGAAAACTTATATTCATATTTTAATCTTGTATCATATAAAATAGGAAGTCAGAACAGTCAGAAGGAATCACAGCATGTAAAAGACTCAGCTCTTGAGAAAATACACTCCTGAAAATACACTCACAATAACAACACACCGAAGCTTTGCCCTGTGTTTCTTTTATTTTTTTTTTCTCTTCACTTTTTTCTCTTTTTATCACAGAATTTTCTCCAAGGAAAACCAAAAAACATTGCTAAAGCTTCCAGGAGACTATTATGTTTGTATGATTAAGGACACTAACCAGGAGGTACCTTGCAGTAAAGATAACTCTATGTATATTTTTATGCTCCAAGACAAATCTATTATCATCTAGGATTTCCTCATAGTACAATACGATTTTGCCCTCCTATGCAGTTTTGTATGGAATCTGTTATACTGTATGTTACTTGGCATATGTTAATTTTAAGAAAAAAATACTGGGTAAACTGTATTTACACAATATAGTTTATTAAATACAGACAATATTTATGAACACAGAGGCGGCACTGACGTCTGTAAACCAAATGAAATCGATGCTGAACTGAAAGGCTGAGCTCTTCAAGTCCTTTATCTAAAAGTGTGCACTGCATAAAAGTTGGGTTGTAATTAATCACCCCTCCTCCTGAAATACAGATCTGAAAAGCTGTGCAGTTGGCTGAAAATAACTATGCCACATTCTGGGTGCTGGCAAGATTGGGACACTTAGGAAATATTGACTACAAATCTTGGGTAGGTTAAGTTGCAAGGTTAAGTTGCAAGGTTAAGTTGCAAGGTTTATATTTGAGGTGGTAGAGGAAGTGCAGCCCATGCTGTCTTGTGCTGTTTGGGAAGTAATTTGGAATTTTAGTATGAAAGTTTGTACCACAGCAAAGCAGTGCAAAAGGTAGGTCTGTCACAGCACATGTAGTATTAAGAGTCAGAAATGAGACCCTGAAAGGGGTATTTAGGCCACTAAATAAAATGATGTTTTTCAGCAATGTTGAACACCCAACAGTTCTGCTGGATTTTCAGAGCTACTCAGCAGGCAGTGACAGACAGACGGAAAAACAACTTTGAGTTTGTCAGTTTGGAAGGCAGGTTTTAGTGCAATGGCTTGTATTTATGGTTGCTCCAGCTGGAAACCACAGGGAGCACAGAAGGTGACAATTCAGTTCTTAAAGGGAATATAACCTGTTCTGGGACCAGCTGATGACCTGAACTGGACTGAACACTTGGTAGTGGTGAGCGGGTTTCTGCAGGGCTGGCTTTGATCTACCTCTTGTTAAAGCCTACCAAGACCTCACCTTTTTGTGGTCAACTGGGGCTGCATGAGGAGAAGCTCTTGGCATGCTATTACTTGCTGGCTGGACCCTGCAAGTCCAGCTTGATTGGGAGAGTGTTATGCTTGTCCTAAGGGACTGGGGCTCAAGTCCACTGGGTGCTGGGGATAATGTACAACTTCACACCACCTTTATTTCTCTTACTTAAACTGTTTTGAAATTGTGTTGTTCAGCTCTCACTGGACATATCTGGTTTGTGGTTAGTCTTGGTTGCTGGACTTTCCTCACTGGAAGTTCTGGATAGGCAGGTAATTTTTGTGTTGTCTTTGGGTGATACCCTGTTTCAATACAAAGCAGCATAATTCTGTTAAAACAGTAAGACTGTTGTTTACAGCAGCCTCACATCTGGTCCTGAGCCCCTGGACAACTCAGGGAAACCAAAAATTATGTTAAGGGAACACTAACTGGAATTAACTAATCCAAAGATTGGAAGGCATAAGAGCCAACTTGCACACACATCTTAATTCTGTCTCTTTGTCAACAGGTTGTACAATCAAAATTTAAGTGTCACTTCTGCCTTCTTTAGGCTCCTGGCTCTGCTGTGCTGAATCTCACCTGTTCAAGTTTCCAGTGAACCTTCTTGCATTCTCCACTAGTTCTTGCCCTGCAGTTATAACCTCAGTATTGGGAACAAGCCTGGAAAATTTCAGAATGAAAACTGAAACCTTCCAAAAGGTAGGAGCAAATAAAAAACAGAGGATATTAATATAGCAACAGCTGGACTTCAGCTTTAATAATGTATATTTTTTTAGAGCACATAGCAATTCAGATCAGACAGAGGTATTTCTGTGTGCTCCTGTTAAATCATGCCTCTTGCCAATAACACAATGAGAGGCTGGTACACTCTATTAAAATATTAATTACCAAGCCCCTTTCTTTTGATGGGTCTACTAAAGACACTTCAAATGGATATGTGAGAATTGATCAAAGATTCTGCACGCTGTTGCCACTGCTCACTGGGCATTTCAAACCAAAGGAGAACCTGACTCCCATGAAAAAGATACTGTGTTTTTACAAGCAATAAAAAAACCACTGGTCACTTGATTGCTATGGGGATGGATATAACTAAACTGGGCTTTCCTAAGGCAGAGAGCACGATCTAAGAGAAACAAAAAAAGACATGGGAGAGGGAGGGAAAGAGTGAGCGAGAGAGAGCTGAATTGATTTCAGTCTGTTCAGGTCTAGCTGGAAAACACAATGCAGTGAAACGGTCCCTTAGTCGGCGAGCTTCTTTTCCTGGGTTTTTCCCATGGTTTGAAGGGGAGAGGGAGGGATGCCAATAGAAAAAGTGTGTGTGTGTGTGTGAGAGAGAGAGGGCTGTAGGAAAGGCAGAGAGATGAGAGACATCATTTGGAAGGGTGTAAAATAGTCCATTCCTTCTGGGGAGTAGAAAACTTTGATGTCCACATCTCTGGTTTTAAAGTGGCAGTGTCAGGTTCAGGCTGAAAGGCCCTGGTATTTGAATCTTTGTTTGTGCTTGCGCTCAGGACTTTGCCTGTGCACACACCTGCACATCCAAACACCTGCGAGGGCATCTACACAGCAAATGGTCCTTGCACTTCAGAGCAGCAACAGAAAATAAGCAAGATGGTTTCACTGGTTCCTTCTACAGATGTTCATGTTGGAAAAAATCTCACATTTGTATGTGTGTGCATGGAAAGATATAAGCAATATGGGAAAAGTGCTGTGGGCTTTACCTGCTTTAAAAAGCTATTTTCTTCCTGCCATTACTAATGCAGTTATTAGGATCAGTGTGTTACAAGGCTCACAATGTCTAAACAGGTAAAGCAGCACAGTCATAGGTGAGAATAATCTATGAGAAGCATGGTGATTTGTCAGTCATCACATACTAGTAAATTCAGTTTCAAGAGTCCCAAGTGATGTCTGTAAGTCAGAACACTTTTCTGCCCTCTGCATCTTGCCCAGCCTGGCTGTTTTGCCCCTGAGATGCATTGAAATATAATGCTACTAATCATTCAGACATACTAACAATGATAAGTCCACTGCAGACTGGAGGAAAAGAGAAAGGATAGGAAAACTTCTAGCACTTGTGGCACTCAAGTGAATTCTGGTAAGAGTTAATTCAGTGTGCAAGTATCTCTTTCTCCTTTCCTTCCTTCCAAGAGCAGGAAGCTTTGTGCTCATGGTGGAACTGAGAGGGCTTGTGCTCTGCTGGGTAGCAAGCTAATCTCACTGGAATTTGCACCCAAAAATTGCACCAGGCACTAAGAAGCTGCAAAAGGTGAAAAGGTATTTGAGATTTCTGCAGAGTTTCAGATCAAGCTAATGACAAATGTAAATGTTACTGTGATGGTCTGAGACTGTGAGGTCTCGGTTTCTAGACAGAATAGAGGCATATGTGCATGGGGTGGCTTGTGGGTCCTGATGAGAGAGAGACAATGGATCAATCTATGTTCAATTGACAGACCCCCTTTACTGAAGGGGGAGATTTTGACTTGAATCCCTGGAATGTCGGCATTTTTCTTCCCGATACTCACTTTCAGTTTAAATAGATAGAGTGAAAAGGCCTATTTTCATGGCAGGTGGGCCAGAGAAGGGAGGTTTTAATGACTCTTTATTCTTGGATTTATAATCTGACACGCTGTACGCACATGTGTTTGTCACAAAACTGTGTGAGGTGCCCACCACCCATCCATGCATTGTCCAGCAGATGTTAAAGCCATCAAGTGTGTTTGCTTCCAGTTCCAAAGGAAAACATTCTTTATTTTGGGACCTGGGATTTTTTTAAACTGATCTAAACAAACAAATAAAAATAGTCTTTGGGAGGGAGGGCTTACATGATCATAAGAAACTGTGTAAATGAGGATCTAAGGCCTGTTCCATGACCCATAAACTGGGTTAGTAATCAGTTGTCCCTGCAGTTTGTTATTGTCATCACAAAACCTGAGGTTACACTGAGGACTATTTAAAAATCACACACCTTAGCAATATGGGATATCTAGACATACACTTACTGCAGTGACAAAGCATTAATTGCTCCTTATAATAATACTTGAGAGGCTCAGTCACAGCAGAGGTCATGTCATGTGAGGTACTGTAGCAGTGTAGGAAGGACAGTGCTTTCCCCAAGGGGGTTACAGCTGAAGGCCCAAACCCAGATGAATCTGCTACTTGGGCCCATATGTGGTGCTTTGCTGCAGCACCTACAGTGTGTGGACAGGGGGATACCTTCCTTTTTTTTAATAAATATGTGTGCCTCATTGATAAGAGGATAGAGGATAAAACTTGCCTTATGGGTTGGCATAAGCTGAACTGAATAGAAATAAAGGCTGTTTCCAACACCAGCTGTATTCCTGTTGCTGCATTATAAATCTCTTAAACTCAAATTGATGAATTCTGTGTTCCAGGGACAGAATTAACCAGTAAGAAAAAAAAAATCAGCTTCCTGGTTGAGAAATGCTACTGTGCAAGCAAGGACTAATGGTGAAATGTTTCCTCTGACTATAGGGAAAGAGAGAGGGAAGCCTAGGATGCCAATTTGTAGTTGTTGCAGGTAATTAGGCTCTGACTTGATTGCCTGGTCAAGGCAGACCCAAAACTGCTTGTAGGATTAGGTTTGCTCACTTTCCTTGAACAAATTGTAAGTGATATGACAGGGGAGAATCTGCCAAGAGCAAGGACCCCTCTGTGCTCATGGGCACAGCTTGAGGCAGGGCACTGTCAGACGGGCTCACGGCAGGTGGGGAAGGCACGAAGGGGCCGTGTAAGTGAAACAGTATCACAGTCACTGCTACACCAAGAATACTTATACTGCTTTATAAACACTCCAGCAAGTTTTGGAACTGCCTGTGGAATTAGTAAAAATTGAGCTGAGAATCTCTAGAAACAGTTTTGTAAGTCTTGATCTTACTTGCAAGAAGCCAGTGGGTATTTGAACGTTTAGTTCCTCAGGCTCTAAGTACGAAAGGAAAAAGCCCCTAAAATATCTTCATAGGTAGCCCCTATAAAAGAACAAGATTCAAAAGCATTCCTTTAGGAGATCAAGGACGGTCCAGCCTTTGAAGCCTGGAGGATTGGGAAATTTAAAGATCTTTGTGGCAATCATATTGTGCCATTAGAAATCTACCATTTGGAATTGTAAAGCATTTAAAAGGAATGATTCCAAATTCCACAGCTGTCTGGTGAGTGACAACTTGATGTGGCCTGGGGGGGAGGAAGAAGGTCATTGTTGGGAAAACAGTTAAAATGAACATTTTCTGAACAGATGCTTTAGATAATACTTTGAAAAATGAGGTTTAAAACAAATAAAATATTCCCCGGTGACTTCTAGGGAAGAACAGATTAGTAAAACAAACAAACAAAACTCAAAATGCAAAGACAAGAAATAGGTATATGGCTTGGCAAATAATAGAGGATTTTTCAAAATAAAATTCGCAATAAACAGAGTCTGAACCAGCAAGATGAGACAATTCTGCTGGCTATGGGAGGTGATACTTTTTTTTATTGCACTGCAGTTTTGCCAAGCAAGAAAGCTTCTGGAAGGCTTGGCTGTTCATTTTGATACGTTAAAATATTTGAGAATCTTTTTATTGCCTTTTTTTTTCCAAGCCATTCAAGCAGCTCAGCTGCTGATCAAAATACAAAAGCATTGCATGTGCCTAGCAAGCGGGTAATGAAAGCGATCCCCTCAGTTTAGTATCTTTGTCAGCAGAGTGTAGTGAGAAAAGTAAACAAACAGCATCACTGATGACAAATTGATTTATGGAATTGTTTGGTTTTGTAATTTTCCAGCATAATCATGACTAAAGGTCCCGATCCTGTGGCTGCTGAGAACCCTGTAGGGATGGCTGCTAGCTGGCTGCCCCTAGCACTCATTAAAAGCTCCTTGTGGATAGGGTTTGGAATAGGATCTGTAGAGAACACTTTTAAGGGAAGATTTTTTTATCTCCCTTTAACAGAACCAACCCCAAACAGCTTCTAACTCTGGTTTGTTCTGACAGACCTTCTATAGGTAAAACTAAATCAATATGTGTAATTTGGGAGAAAATTTAAAAGGAGAAAATTTACCCGCAAATTCAGCATAACCTTTTAATTTCATCCTCTTTAATCCTTTGATAATTTTTGTGCTTCTCCTGCAGAAAAGCAATTTTGCTAATCACCTTTGTGCCAATCCCTGCATTCCTGACAATAGCGTGAACAGCTTCCATCGAAGTCTTTGATGTGGGAAAGACACACACACACACATATAATCTGAAAACAATTCAGCTCCTTGGTTCTCAATGGTGAGCACTCTGCTTTAATAGAGTGCAAGTTCCGTGGAGGTTTCTAATCCTTTCTGCCAAACAGAAGAGACACAGTCAGGTAGCACACCTTATTCAGAAGTTAAAATAACATGTTACTTGCTCTCAGAGAAAATCAAAACAACTCAAGATCAAAAACAGATTCCGCCAACCCTAACGGGATAGACTTTCTACTCAGATAACTCTTGATCTAAGTGTGTAACAAGTAACCTGCTTTAATCCCTCAAAGCGATGGTGTTACAGATAAGTACTGTAGTAGCAGAGGAGGTGTCTTAAGTTTCAGAAATACACAAAAGCATTGGTTGGAAGGAAAAACAAAACAAAGAGCTGTCCACATGAATGTGTCTTTAGCTACAAAGGTGTATTTGAGGGCACTGCAGATAATAAAATCCCTTGAAGACAAAAAGAAAAAATAAAATTGACAGGCAGGTATTCAAATGGTGTTCTTCCAAGCTGGGTTTCATTGATTTACGCTGTTAAAACTTTAAAGATATAAGCCCTCTAACTTTTATTTTCCAAACCCTGCAAGCCATGATTTTGGAATGGTCTGCTACTCCAGCACAGAATCCTACCCCTTTTCTAGAAGTTCAGAGTGGTCACGAGCCATGAAAAGACTGGGATTTTTGACTGCGAGATTTGGGAAGGATACATTATTATCATTACACTGCACTGAGCACCTGCTCTGAGTCCTCCTTTATATGAACAGTGTTACAGAAATAATCACGCTACACATACAGTTGTAGTAATGGTTCAGAACCTTCCTTGGTTCTTGCTCCTGTGCACACCTACATCAGCACTCACCTTGGCATTGCTGCGAAGATCAGTGCCATTGGGTTCTTACCCTTGACAGCTCCACAGTAGGCACAGTAGCCGAAACCATGCCTGAGAACATGTGTATGCAATTGCAGGTCCATTACTCTTAAAACAAAACCCAAAGTAATGGATGATATCTGCCTTGGGCAAAGAATTACTATTGTTATTCTATGTTGTAAGGCAATTATCAATACTAGAAAACAATGCTACATTTAAGAGCAATGTATCGTAATTTTTTACTTTATATTGCTCTGTGTCCCCTGTTCGGTGAGTAGCTGATCCTCTACATGATTACTGTGAGCAAACATGTTTCACCTTGGCCCAATATTTCACAGTTGTTTATAACCTGGAACACAAATTAGACAGCACCAAGGCCCTCCTGGTATACCAGAGGATCACACTGCACGTGTTACTTTGCACCCAGGCTCATTCTTGTTTGCACCAAGTAGTTTTCCTTGGCAAAGAGGCACGGCCACAGACTGGAGACTGCTGTACACTGGAATTTGGCTGCCCCACAGTTCAGGGAGTCCGCACGATGCAGATGCTCCCTCTGTAGAGTGATACAGCCTGAGACCAGAAGGGACTCCTTTGACTGTCTCAGTCGGATATCCTGAGTTAGGAGGCGCCAGGTCAATTCCTGGTTAAGTTTCAGTAGTTATGGTCTAGCTAGTCTCTCTCTCCAAGGAAAAAAACCCCCAAACTAAAACCAAAACCAACTGGGTTTGTTTTTCAAAAATCCAGTAACGGTGAATCTACTGTAAATCTTGTTAAGCTGTTTCAACAGTTAACTGTAGTCACCACAAAAGGACACTTCATTTATGAATTTGTTTCCCATCACCTTCTGTCAAGACACCTTATCTTTTTGTCTGTTAAACTCAAGATCCTTTTATTACCAGATTTTTCTTCCTGTTTCAGTGCTCATAAGGTATGATCACGTCACACCTTGGCCTTCTCTTTAGGAAGCTAAACAGACTGAGCCCTTTGGGTTTACTATAAAACATGTTTGACAGTCCTGTAGTCACTCTTACTCTCTTCTTTGAAACCCTGCTAGTTTTTAAACATCCTTCTTGAAATGTTGTCTGGACAAATTATTTCCTAAGCAGTCACAACAGAGTCAAAATCAGAGGTAAAAGAACTCCCAGCTCTTGTTTGTTCCCAGGACAGCACTAGCCCTTTGGTCACAGCACCACAGAAGGAGCTCACGTTCAGCTGATTATTCATCTTAATGAAGTCTTTACAGAATTGCAGCTTTGCAGGATAGAGTTACATCCTTTCAGTGTGACCTACATTCTTTGTTCCTCGATGTGAGACTTTACATTTGGCTTGATTGAAATACATATGATGTGATTATGCCTAAACTTAGCATAGGACTATGCTTTGCCTCTTGTCCCATGCTTTGTGCATCCTCCAAAGCTTTGCTAAGAATGATTTCAGATTTTTTTTCAGATTGCTAATAAAAATATTAAATAGTAGAGGGTGCATAAGTTGTCTCTGTGAGATCGTACTGGAGAAAGATCAACTTGATAGTAAGTATGTCTTTATAAAAACAATTTAAGATGGAGAATCCGCTCAGCTTTTAATATATTTAATGCTTTACACATTGATGAAGTCTATTACAAAAAGAACCAAGTTTCATACAATCAAAAAAATATGAAGTCAATATTAAACTGCATTCACACAAAGTTCCATAATGTTATGTTAGGCAAAATCTGTTGTATTGCCTCCCTTTCAGCTGGGTACTTAACTCCTGTACCAGATGTGCTGTTATTTCAGCTGAGTTCAAAATTTTTAATTACTTCAGACATCACTCCTTATAAATACTGATAAAAAATCTGCTGCCTTTTGGAACTTCCCTGACTTCCAGGGTGTATCAAAACTCAGTGTAAATGGACCAGACAGTTCTTTATCCAGCAGTTTTGAACCTCTTAAACACCAGGCTTCCAGAGCTGGTGATTTAGTTGTACGAATATTTGAGTGCTTGAGATTACACAGACAAGATGACCTTCTGGAATAGGATGCAAGTGCTGTGTCAAGGCCTGTGTGCTATGGTAACCTCATTATATGCTGAAATTTATTATCCTACTCCACCCTGCAAAAGGAGATGTAGACTGTGATGGCCAAGTGATACCTATTCAAAGCATTCTAGGCAGATGATGAACTTCTTATAATTTATCTATTTTTTAATTTTGAGAGAGAAATTTCCTCAGCATTTCAAGCTTCTGTAGAGTGGAAAGTACTATATGAAAGAATAACACAACACTAGACTCATATTTTCCTGCTCCACTGTCTGCAGAGTCCTACTTTGCCATTTTGGACCAGAATCCTCCTGCGCTGTCAGTACTCCAGGCTCCTGTGGATGGCAACAATGACTCAGTTATTATGAACTGATCCTTGGTGGCGGTGTGCTGGTGTGTGTGTACACACACGTGTGAACTGTGAGCACTTTTCATCCCCACTCTGTGGAGCCCTGGAGGGAGGAATGCACTGCATGGAAGGGTGTGGGTGAAATCCATTGTAGCAGAGCCTGCTCTTAACGTGGGGAAGACCCTTCTTTTACATGTCCCAGGAATTTGGGAGTGTTGAAAACTGCTGTGTAGCACCAGATGACCCCTGCCACTCTGTGGGTGACAGCGGCTCCTGACCCTGGTCAAGAATAATTAATGAGCAATAATCACCTTGCTGTTCACCTTCCTTCACAGGGGTGCAGTGCCTAGCTGGGGGTTGCTCCAGGTGGTGAAGCAGATGTTCTGGTTACCTGGGATCACCGTCCCCACCTTTTATTGCTCACGTTATTAATGAATACTCGGATCAGGTGATGTTGCTATTCCCAGATCGGAAGACACAGATCCGTGAGCCGGTCGGGGGNCTCCCATTAATTAATTAATCCGCTAACGAGGGTGGGCTCGGCGGCCCGTGCCCCCTCCGGTGCCGGCAGCCGCCTCCTCCCGCGGAGGGGGCAGTGACAGGCAGCGGCTCCTGCCCCATGTGACTGGGGAGCGGCTGCCCCGTCCCTGGCCTGGCCTCCCCC